>JABASD010000546.1:0-68993 GCA_019776165.1 Pogonognathellus flavescens
AAAGGGGTTTATTTTATTTTAGTTTAAGTACGTTCATTTTGTTTGATTTATCAATGATTTTTATTTAGACGACTATTCTAAATTAGAAAATTAGAAAATTCAATTTTTATTAACGAACCAATGTCCTACACCTTTAGCACACTGATAATTATTATAACACAAGTAAAAGTATGTTAACAAAACTTTATTTCATGTCATTTTACAGATATAAAAGAGCAAGCTCGAAGATTAGGTGTTGACTTGGAAAAGGAACCTAAGCTTCTGAGTTTAGTTAAAGAAAGCATCACTAGTCAAGTACCTCACCCTTGGAAGCCATGGTATGACTGCAAAATATTATCTTATCTCATTAACTTGACATTATTTATACCATTTCACTTTAAGATCAAAGATGCTAACAATAAGAATTTTAACATTTTTCCAGTTACGACGCTACGAAGAAAGCCTGGTATTATTACAACACCGAAACGTATAAAAGTCAATGGGATCACCCTGCCGATGCCGTTTATAAGGAGAAAATTAAGGAACTCCGGGAACAAATAGCGATGCATCGTATGCAAAGTCTAGACTTGAATGTAACCAAACCCCCTAAGAGTTTACCTCCACTAAAGAAACCGAATACAGCAAAACTTCTGAATTCCGATGGGATGCCTCAGCTCAAAGAACTTAAGAAACTTGGACCCATTCCCAATTCGATGGCATCCTCAGCAGATCCTCTCCGAGCTGGACTGCGAGCCTTAAGTCTTAACCCAAGTGCATTAAAACCATTAGGACAAACCATGATGTCATCTCCCATGAGCATGAGACCTTCAGAGTCCGAAATGTCTGACAGAAAACAATTATCCTCCAGTCTTAAAGATTCATCAGGGTACGAGTCAGTTACACAACAAAATTCGAAGTCGAATACGGAAGGTCTGGTTCCTCCAAGAAAACTTGGACTTACCCTTACAGGTATAACTTTGGGTGTATATTCATTTTATAATAAATACTGAAAATAAAGTAAAATTCATTAAACGAAGCCGTTTTTGTGACTCAAAGTCAAATTAATGAAATTTAATTCGCAGGTGCGGGTTCTTCGTTTATGAAACGAGATCCTTCAAAATCAGAGACTCTTGGTGATAGCGATCTGTCCGACTCCGATACAAAGTCGCAAGTAGTAGATGCCACTGCAAATGCTGGAACCTCTCCACAAGACAGTGTCATCGCTGGAAAACCTTTCAAAAGTATTTTAGTGAAATCTAACTCTTCTTTAAGAAGTCAGAATCAATCAGATATGAAGTGGAATGTGGATCTTGATAGTTTAAAGGGTTCGTTTTACATCCTGCTTGCTCTTCCTGGCACTTGGCTGAAAATAAAAATCTTTCTTGATCCTACAAGATATTTCCACATACATTTTTAAGTGTCCTGCATGCAAAATTGTTAACTTGCAGAAGATTATTAGTAAATATTAATTAATACAAACAGTTAAGCATTGTTAGATAATATTTTGTTATTTGCAGATGAGGAAAAACGTGCCTGGAACCAAATGGAGTCCGTTGAAAAGCGTTCGTCCGCTGTGAAATTTAAATTAGACGAAAATACCGAGCTTCATTTTGAAACATCTTTAAACGAAAATGTAAATGAAAAAAATTAGTATGAATTTATATTGAATTTTTAACTGCTTAGTTCTTTAATGTATTTTTCAAAATCTACAGGAAGAGGATTCTTCAACAGAAAGTAAAGAATCGACAGCCGACGAGACGGAAAATGACGAAAGCGATGAAGAAAAAAATGACAGTGAAGTTGACATTTTGCCCACAAAGGAAACTAAGGAAGAAACACCAATTCCTTCAGCTAGAAGCCATCAAAGTTCAAGCACCAAATCTAGTGTAGTGTCTGGACAAGCATCCTCAAGTACTTCTACAAGTACTGCAACTGCACAAGGAGAAAGACTGTCTTCAATAAACCAACAGGTTATTGAGAAACACAATGCATACTTAAATCAGAATCGTACAAAAATAAATTGATTATTTTAATTTGCATCATAAAAGTAACGTAGATTTTTATTGTTAATAATTAAAACAGGAACCGCTTCCGAAACCGAAAACGGTGGTACCGATTCCTCAAAGTCGACTAGGAAGTATAAATCCGCCAAATTCTGAAGAAAGATTTGGTAAAACTCTGGGAGAAACTTTGAAGGATTTAAATGAAGAAAGAGAACTAGCTGTTAAAAGAGCTCAAGAGCAACTGGAAAAGCAAAAAGCAGAAGACTTAGCGAAGGCAAAGGCAGAAATAGAAAATATTTTAAAATTAGAAATGGATAAAATCAAAGTAGATTTCCAGGTAAAAATACAGACAAAGAAAGCAGAGTTGCTACAACAGTACAATAAAGAATTGAACGAGGCTATTGAAACGTTAAAAAGGCAACACGAACAGCAAATTGGTTCTATGAAATCTAATCATGCAGCTGCGATGGAAAAATTAAGAGCTCAAGCTGAATCGGAGTTCCAACTAGAGGTAAGATATGAACATATTTATCATACGAAATATATTTTTCAACGACATAATATGACAAAATTATCAAATGTATCTAATTGTTTTAACAGAGAACCTCAATTCGTGAGGAACTTAGAAAATCTTTCGAAAAAGAAAAAGACGAACTGAGAAGACAACTGATTCAACAAAATGAATCGGAGTTGAATGAATTAAAGGCTGCGCTAGAAGTGCAAAAACATAATTTAGAAGTGGAACATCAGAATTCAATAGACGATTTTCAAAAAGAAATGCGTCTCAAATTAAAAAGTGCCAATAGTAGTGAGACCTTTCTGTACGAGGAGGCTATTAACAAAAATAAAGAAATAGAAGAACAGAAATTTAAAAATAAATATGAACGTTTAGAATCTAAATATAATGCCCTGAAAAAACAAATTCAATTGTTAGTTGAAAATCAAAAATCAAGTCAGCAACCATCCTCTGAAAGTCTGAAAAAGTCATCAAGTATACCGTCGAATTTACCTCAAAGGATTCTCGCGCTCAGTGACGCTGACGAAGATAAGAAAAGGGAGCACCATCGCGATGATCACGATGATTCTGCAAATGAATCCGACTCTGAAAGTTCTTCCACTTCATCCTACAGTGATCATAAGCAATTGGAGGATGACACGAAGGAAGGAAACGACGGAGATCATGGAGGAGACAGTTCTTCGCGAGAGTCTCGTCTTTACTCCGCCTTGAAATCATTAGATGATATTAGACAGCAGATAATCGCACTAACTCAAGAAAAACAAGTAGAAAAATCTCCGTCCGTCTCTGTCGATGTTCAAGATAAACCAACAAGGTTCAAAAAATCATATAAAAATCGTAACAGTTTTCCGTACGTTGAAAACAATTCTCAAGTTGCCCAAAATGTGCAACAAGCTGGAAACAATAAACAAAGAATTGATTTCCCTTCGGGTGACTCGATTGTGACAAGACCTAGACCTAGGGAGATTCCAAGTACACCGAACAAAGATTTAGTCGAAGAAGCTAAAGATTTTATACGAACTCAAAGACATCGTTTAGGTACCAAGCGGGTCAAAGAAACTTTCATTGCTTCCCCAATAGCCACAACTTTAGGCGTAAAACAAAGACTTGCTTTAGAAAAAACTAAAGCTGAAAATTCTCAAGGAGGAGGTTATCCTTATCCCCCAAGAACTAAAACTATTCGTCCGTTTTTGCATGGAGAGCACAGAGAAATGTCTGAGACGGAAAGTTCTGGTGTGGGAAGTTGGAAAGATCTTCAAAGCATTCAAAAAAGAAAAGTTTCGGATGAAATCGACCAAATTTGTCGTTCTCTGACAGCCCTCGATGGACAAATGAAGGAAGTTTGGACAATGGTAAAGACCGGAGGTGGAGATAATCAGGGAGACAATTTCCCCGTACGACTATCAAGTTTCCACGATGATGAAACTGTTAACAAACACAATCCGCCTATTTCCCTGAGTGTGAGAACGTTGAATTTACCCGAAAGAAAAAATTATCATGGTGCAGTGGACCACATGAAGAAAATGTGGACTTCCACTTTACGCGGTGGGGATTCCACAGAAAATCTCCTTCATCATTCGCATAGCGATAGTTTTCACCATCCGGGTGGTGATTCAACCTCAGCATTTAATAATCCTAATGTTCTTCTCCCGAATTCGCTACATCAGGGAAATTATGCCTCTGGGCAAAATCCTCTGATGTCTTTAAATCCAACTTTGTTACAACCATTGCATTACGACAGTGCTCTAAATAGTTTAATTCCTGGAAGAGGAAATTCCCAAATGCTTGTTGAAACTCTGGACGAGGAAATTAAACATTTTAAAGAAAAGCAAGCTCAACTTGTCAATGAATTCGCACCATACAAACCAAATGTGGACACAACGGAAACTTTGCACGAAAGGACGAAACATTTGCGTGAGTGGCTGGACAAGTTTTGATTGGACAATAAATGACGTCACAATTTTTCTAATAGCTATGACAAAGAATCTAAGACTGTTCAATGCAATTTATACGTCCAAACTGTGTATACGATTTCTGTATATTTTCTTGTAATATATTTTTCCTTTGCTTTCTCTGTGATCAATAATATAAATACATATAGAGTTTTTATACCGAAATAACCATAATTTAAGCAACACACAACTGTGTATCTATTTTGCAAGCTTTAGTTATCAAAGACAAATGTTCAATGTAAAATACCTACCTTAAAATCTATACCTGCCATATTCTAGTCAAATACAAATCTTTCACATAATGGAACATTTAAAAAATGTTTAGCTTTAGTTTTTATATAGAAAATTAAATTAAATTTATTTATTTTCAGTAGCTGTATGCACAATAAAGATTATTCTGGTACTTAATTACTAGAACTCACAAAGACGAAACTACACATATAGTTGAACATTTGTACAATAGGGCACGAATAAAGTGTTACAGAAAACCAGAACGAATTTGTTGCACTGTACTCATCCAGCGAATAAATTTTATATCCTGATTGACACTGATGAATGTTTTCGCTAAACTTGTTTTCTTCTTCTCCACAACTTGCTGTTCGTACAGAATCTGTTAGAAAATAATTTATTCGATTTAGATTATTCGAACGATTTTTTAACAATTTTAACATGGTTTTTTTAAGTATACTTTCATGTTCATGTAATTTCAGTACCTGAAGAAATTCCTCAAAATCAATATTTCCTGTTCCATCTTCATCTCCTTTGCACAGCTCAGGGATTCTATCTTTGCGAGCTGTCGTATCCCCAAGATTATCCAATCCTACACTCCTGTTTAATTTACATTGCATTACTTTCCTTTATTTTATCGCTTTAGAATTATTATCTGTTTTTAAAATTAGTTTTTACATCTCTGCGATTTCGATGAGACCATCTCCATCGACTTCAAACGCTTGGAAAAGATCATGAGCTTCAAAAATTTCTGTTTCAGTCCACGTAGGGAATTTCTCCAGGAGATCTTCCATTTCACAATTGTTATACTTTTGACTTGCTTCGAAACGATCCATTCTCTTGTAAATCACGGGCCAAAACAACTGTCTCGTTTCAAGATCGTGGAAGATCATCGAATTCATCGTTACATTCCACTTTTCTTCTAAACCTTTTCTAAGCGTTCCTGAAAAATTAGAAAAAAATCTCCCACATAAATAATTCGTCTTCTCTCAAACCTTGTTCGTTTTTTCATTCTTGGTTTGCGTAATTGTGTAAGACACGGATGATTATGATTTTATGCTCGATACACTACATAACTATATATTAAAGTTCTTTACTGTCGATTCACATACATCATGTTCTTTTTGGTTACAGGATAAACTAACGTATCTATTAGAAAATACTATGCTCACCGTAAATAGTATAATCGTCTGCTCTAAGGTAGCATATCGGAGCAGCCTCCATCGGAACACCTGAAGTATTTTCAAACAAAACATCCTTTATTGATCCTAAAACAGACAAAACCGCACCCATTTTGATTTATTGCTACTTTTCATCAGGCAAATCTTTACACAAATCTCACTTTGCTCTTCCACAAAAAAGCAAGCAAACAAACAAAACATCATTTTGCCTTCCACTACTTCTAAAATCTCACACTGCCCCCGCCCATGTGAAAAATTGCCTTAGCTACACTACTACACACTCTACATACACTCTTCTATGCAAACACTTTAAATGCAGCTATACACTTACACACTCTGAAACTTTTACAGGTTGCGTATACAAATGTCACTTGTTACTCGTCGTTTGTTTGAGTTTGTCGTTTGAGAAAAGCAACAATAATATTATGTATATTATGCTTGTTTAATTAAATGAAAACAGTTTTCCTAATACGCTAATGAGATAGACATACAAACAGACGAATTGAACGTTCTTATAAAGTGAAGGCAAAAAAAGTTTTTCACGAAAATATGAAAAAAAATTAATGTTGCACTTGTAGCTACAAGCAATATTAAACGTCACAATCCCAATTAAAGCATAATGATAATAGATTAGATCAGGTAAACAATAGCAAAAACTTGTGACAATTATTAGATACATGATATTGCACGCTTATTCGTTTGTATGCCAAATAGAACATAATACGCCAACGGCTAATGAATGTCAGCAGTTTACATGATTGATTAATTATTAAAGCTATAGAGCTGTATATGAAAGAGTGACACGTGTAAATATTAAACATGCACAGTACACACAACCTAACCATAAGATATTACATAGTATGAGTTAGTCTGCTATTTTCCACGTAACGAACGTCTGTTCACGTAAGACATTAGAATGATTGCAGTCATTGTAATAATGTCAGTATTAAACGTGACTGATATGTGATGTTGTGGTTGGACTACTCATTTGGATGGTTAGAAAGATGTCATAATTATTTGTATAACATGTCCCCGTCGGTCATGCCATCATTTTATGCAAATAATGCAATACTTTAAACGTTTAGCTCTCTTTTGTCTTAATATTACTATGATCTATCTAATTAGAATGACGAATTAATACCTTTCCTTATAGCAATTATAAACACATTTTTGTTTTTGTACACAACCTGTGAGTACTGGAATTAATTTCCCTAATAGGAAAAGTAATTCGCGTTTTTACACAGTCATCAACATGTTTACTCAATTTATCAACTTCGTTATTTCTTAATTACTAGTAAAACAAGGAAAAACTAATCATTTATACCAAAAGCTATGTTAAGAGTAATAGGAAAGGAATGTATTGTGGTGGATATGATGATGCCTTTTCTCTAGAGATTGCATTGAATAGTTCAAAGCGTTATATTAACAAAACAAAGCAGTTGTATTATAAAATTGCCTTGGCTCTACAGTATAGAGTATAGGTATTCGTCGTATTAAGGTAATATGCAAATTAATGTAAAGGAATAGTTTTTTCGTGTGTAGTAAGCTATCGCAATCAGCAATCATCTAAATATCAACATCGCTCACACTCGTATCATGGTCTAAAAATTCTCAAGTTTTTTATTGAATTATGACCGTCAGTTTTAATTTTTCATCTTTTCATTGTCCATTCTTGGATTGCTATTCACTTTCTAAATTCAAGTTTAAAATTAAACGACCCTATACATCTCATCCCTATACTGATATTTCTTACACATTACATAACTATTTTAGTTGTGTACGCACTTAGAGGGTGCATAAATATTCTGCACACTCTGTGTACACAGAATAATTACTTACGCACATTGCGCACGAATAAATCAACCTATGCAAAGGTAGTACTGGTACTGTACATTGAACACAAAGCAACTTAAATCCTACACTTGCATATTTAGCTCACACCTCTGTCTTAACAATATTTCTTTTCCTCAATTTGCAACTTTGATGCACTACAGACTGAAGTTATGACGTAGTTGCCTTTTCTGGTAAAAGAATATATTGTCTTCCTTTAGCTCACAAACAAAATTAATGACAATTTGCAGCATGACCATGATTGTGACTTTGTAAATGCCTGCTATACGAATTATGTAAATATTTATTACATTAGTGGTGATAACATAACTTGAATAGCTTCAGTAGTCTCATCAGCTTCCCATTACCTCACCGTCCTTAGTCCTTACGCAGTCATATCTCCAAATAGAATTTATTATTTCAACTTACAACCACACGACGATGACAAATGCAGTCTCAGAAAAGTTTACATTTATTAATTAATATTGGTGGTTAACCAACACTCATTCCTGTATAGGTACATTCAATAGTTACTGGAAATTGAACTTATGTGAACCATCATCAATTTATTATGCCGATTACGTAATATGTTATATTTGTAGGATACAAATTGTTTAACATTTACACAACTGCAGCATAATTTACTTGGGTATTTTCTTCAGAGCAGCATTTCAGTCGTAGTCGAAGAAGTTGGATTTTATGACTCATCGTTGAACGTTATGGTCTCAATCTCATTATTTATTTTCGACTGATTCTAAACTGATGTGTGAATACGAATGTATTAACATCCCTGCTAAAAATTGCGTGGGCATATAGAATGTAAACTCGACGGACTGCTTAACTTAACTTGTTTATTTGATGGTTTGCATTAAGTTATGATGTCAACCCTTTATGGGTTAGTGGGAAAAACGGCTTTACACAATAAGGCCCAACATGTTTCGTTGCTTGAAATATTGCTCGTATGTGCGCTGTGTTTATATCATCCCCCATTCTTTTATATAGCATACTGGACTGAATTTATTAATCTGGATGAACTGGATGAAAATAATACTATAAGAAGATTTGAAGCTACGAAATGTGCAAGAACAATCGCAAAGAAATGATCGTAAAAAAGGATAAGGATGAGTCTCTACCTATAGTCTTTATAGATGACACATAATATGGCGTATCCGTTGAATAATATTCTGTGTTGTATAGCGTGGGAAGGTAATCCACGAGTATTTATTTTAAGCTTCAAAAACAGGTACACATGATCTTAATGTATGTATGTATTTGTAGATACATACATTACAGACACACACACCTAGGTATTACATGTGAGTGAATACAAATAAAATGTTGTTGTAATAAAATGTAATCTACGATCGAAAGCCCTAAGGTCCTCGTCAACCTTTACGCATATACATACAATACCAATATAAACGAAGCTACAATTCCTCTAATGACCTCATAGCTGACTCATCGGTATTTGTGACGGTCAGAGAGACTTATATAGAGTACACACTCACCAAGCTAATATATACGCAGAAAATCATGCCACATCGTAGAAACACAGTGTTTACTAAAATATTATACGCAGGCGAGCAAAGCAAAATTATTATATTAGCTGTATCGTTGACGAAGTACACAGAATTCGTACTTACATGACATAAAGCGAAGAATTGCTAACATTAAGTGAAGGCCAATGGGTTTCAGACGGTGGGATGGGGAGGGTGGTGGTGGAGGATTGTGTGTGTGTGGCACGAGGATAAGGATAGAGATGAGTGCATTTGTTTATAGTAAAAGATTTCCTTTGCTTCATTTCCAGTCTCCTTTTATCACTTGAAGAGCAGTAACGACATTAAAGCAACTTGTGCTTCACTCTCACTTCCATTTCCATACAACAAATCCCATTTGGGGCGAATTAATAAGTTCTATCTGAGGAATACCAATTTGTGTCTGACTTAACAAATTGTTGCCACAATGGGTCTCAATACAAATATTTTCACCGATCTCAGTGGAAAGATCAAGCTGTTGTCCATTGTAAGTTTCTGTTTTCTCATGGATTGTGCAAGGGTGTTCATTTAGCAGAGTTTTATTTAATTTGTGCGGTTTGATTTTTGGAAAAAGATTGCAGGAGCTATTGCCGTAGGTTTGGCTGTGGACCATTACTACAAGAGTATAACGGAAGAAGAAGCATTTTTTGGATCGATTATCACATGTCTTATCCTTTCCGTAATTCTAGCAGTGGCTTCTATTGCTGGTCTCATGGACAATGCCAACGCAAAGAAAATTGTAAGTATTTAATTACACAGGGCTAATTGTTCATATAAAAGATATTCATGACTACTACACACTGGAAATCTCAATCTTAAAGAAATTAACCGGATAAAATTGTTGCGTTTCTTACAGGATAAGGTGTACCACTTACTCGCAGGTACAATACATTCTTAATACAAATAATATGCAAATGCAAACTAAATCAACAGCTATCTTCTATTAAGATTGTAAATCTTGCATATAAAGTTAGTGATGTACAAGAAGAGACTAATCGTATTATTTCTTGATTATTTCTAGCAATTCTTCTGATCATCACTGCAAGTTTTTACATCGTTTCTGTTGATAAAAATAAAAATCAATGTTTTGGATCCAGCTCAGGCTGTAGAGGCTGGTATGCCCAACGAGCGTCCGCTGGGGTAAGCAAAAATTAGTATTGGCGATGCCATTATAGTAAACTTTACATTTTATATGTTTGTGTAATATTAAAAGTGAACTTTATAACAACGAAAATAGACACATAAAGAACATGAGTAGTAATGAATGTGAAACACCCATAATCTCATCGTGCAGAAAGTAATTTTCGCTGTTGCGTCCGGATGAATGAATGACTGCAGTACAGATGTTGTAAAAAATATTTTACTTCTTGTTTGCAGGCTTTTGGTCTTCTCCAAGGAGTGATCTGCGGATATATTGGATGGCTTTTGGTGTAAAACGCACATTTGCCTTCTACGTTCTACATGAAAATAAACAAAGGAGTATTTCATACTGAGCTTTCTGCCAGCAGCATTTTCTCTTCAATGTTTACTACCACATATAATTTGGACTTCCCTACTTTTATGTAAACTGCCGTTTCATGGAAAACTACATTAGAATACCTATTGCACCATCCGTGCCTTTATTGTGCCTTATATACTACCCACCTACTCATTACCAAACAAAAACCAGGACCACTGTATTTAAGACAACGAAAACAATTTTAATTATCACAGACCGTACATGAAAAACCGGGTAAGTTTCACATTTTTATGTACGTATGTACGTAATAAGTACATGTGTCTTTCATTTCAAAGCAGACGCTACTTACACAATACACACTAACACACAAAACAAACAAAGCTTTTAGCTCACAATCAGTTCGCCGTGTACACAAACACAAGTTCAGAAATGCCATACCTATAATTATTCAATTTTGTTACATAATATTATGCTGTGACAAGTGTATAAACAATTAGTTACTTATAGGATTAGCTAATGCTTAATTATAATACAAATAATATATAGGCAGTACACTTTGTATGAATACGAGTACCTATACTCCATTAGTTTCGTATCGCTCTGCATACTGCGTCCACATTAAGTACATGGAAATGTGGAGGTCGAGATTGAATCACTGAGAGACACTCCATATTTGCAATATTTGAAGTTACCTGACACGCACATTGATATGCAGGGAGGATCACATTTACAAAACGCATTCAACCATACATACCTCCCCATACACCTAAATACCTACACAATACACCGCAGTTATGTAGAGCAGATTACAATGCTACACAAACAACGTGTTGTGCATTCTAAATGTACAATTACAAGTTGCGACAAAGTCATATCGGCCCAGCTTACAGATTACTATACATGAAAGCTAATTAACACTATGCAAATAAATGCAGTGTAAATTACATAAAACGAAACAACTCCCTCCACATGTGTATAAACATTGCCTAATAAATGATACAGGTATATACCCAATATATTATGATAACCATATTTTAAGCTAAATACACAACAATTTGAAAGTTTTGAATACTGTTATGTATATATGAATCTCTGAACTCTGAATGTATGATTCAACTTTTGACGTTGCAGTTTTATGGTCTGTACATTATGAAGTGAAGAGTGTATGATTGTTTTTTCTGTATACAGAAAGGGAAGTGTAAGGATAAGACTTAAAGTTAGCATTGCACGTACCTTACTAGGACGAAGGTAGTTTATGCAAACTTGCATATCACCTTGAATTGCAGCACATTGTATGTAATCAGCCAGTAATGCACAGTGTAAGCCGAATACATGTGAAATTATGTGAGATTTTGGGAAATGGAAATGAATAAAGCTACTTTCAACTTTTTCAATTTCTTTCTGTACTCTCTACATATTTTATTACGCTATTAAATGGTCCACCATAATATGTTGGTCCTGTAAATAAATACAAAATCCTAACCATAAAGTCTCATGGTGGCGAATGTCAATTCATCTCAGGCCTATCCTTTTCTGTACATTACATAACGCTTGATTCTAGGTGGAGTTGGTAAACACGTTTAATTAGAAGGTTGACCTCCGTCCGTCGTTAAAAGATGATATGTCATCATAATATAAGGACGCAGTTCCCTCACGAGTTGGAGAGCCAACCATATTGTTAATGATAATGATAAGGCCCACGAGTGTTAATGTGAAGAATATTTATCAACACTACACTACATTGCAAAAAATACTGAAAAAATGGATGCCATTTGAAGGTGGATAACCGAGAATTAAATTGTTTATTACACGATCAGCATAAAACTCTTTATTAATAAGTACATTATGGTTATATTTAGCATTGAATCTCTAGAGTCTAAAGTCTAAACTAAAACTAGGAATAGCAATTTTACGAATCTAAAAACTAATAAATAAATAATCGTATTAATTTTACACTATTTTTCCAAAAGGATCCCATCGTATTGCAAATTATTGACCTGCAGTCTAGTGTTATAGTAGGAATAAGATTCTAGTAATTAGTAGTACTGTATAGAGGGTACAACATGAACCCAACAAGAAATAAAGGGTTGCATAATGTAATACTAATTAAAAGGAATGTTTTGTTAATACAACACAATAATATGTAATATTACTACATAATTATAATAATTTATTTTGAATTTACAATAATAGTAAAAACATTATCGTTGCAATTGTGTGAACTTCATACTACCTAAACTGACAAAGCTTGGACTGACTTTTACAGAATGGATGAACTTGCGGATGTGACACAGACACAACAATCTGCTCTCGACGGATAGACAAGGGTAGTAGTAAAGTAAACACAATAACAGCACACATACAAATATAACAATGTGGAGAAACACACATGAGAAAATTATCGGTAACTATATCTGACATATTATCATACAACTACGTTGACAGTTGCATAGCTGTGTATTGTATATTCATTAAGATTAAGATGTTCGTATCAATTAATAATTTCGTAGTAAATATTTATAATAATTTTATAGTAATAATAACCTTACATAATTTTGAAACTGCACTGTTTCATATAGTTGCTGCTGCGACAGCACAGTTCTTAATAGCATACTGTACAATAATAGTGCGATTATTTATATTTCAATGACTTATTATTTGTAACGCACTTTTCGTTTAGTAGATAGAAGGTTTGAAGAATTCACTAGTTTGGTTATTCTCTTTACGAAGTGTAATATTTCCGTGAGGTAAAGATGAATGAATTACTTTGTATAATTTATTTGGTGTTGATAGTTGTTTTGTTTGTATGCATTCGACAGGACTGTGTTCGGCAATCATTCCTTGGCTTTGTTCACATGGTTTACGTGTGTGCTTGTATTCGCTTTGTTGGCAGAATTGATTGAAGCAGCCTCTACCTGCATGTGGTATTTGTAAATGTTTTCCGTACTCTCCACTTTACCCTGTGTCAAATTTAAAGCCCTTCCTCTGACTCCTGACTCTTTGGTTGGAGGTGAAAACCAATTTACAAAAGTTCCGACGACAGGTACACGACGCAGTATTCCTTCTTCCCAAAGCGCTTCTTCACTTTCCTTCCTCAATTCTTCCGTTGCTTTCTCAATTCCTACAAATATTTCAGATATCACTTACAATCCATATTTAAAACCAACTATAGAAAAAGTTATATAGTACACACCTTTTTTGACTAGTTCGGACATGCGGTTAAAAAACTCAGAGCTTTCTTCAATGTCTTGTCCAGTTGCGATAACAAGACGAACTAATTCTTTTACATCCGTTTCCTCTGTCACCATTCCAAACTGGACACACCATTCTCCAGTTGAAGCCTCACCTGTAGCAAAATTATTCATACGACGAAATGCCAATTAACAGGATATTAAATTAGAAACACAATTACACTTAAAAAAACAGAATCTGGCAATGTTAATTTTTTGCCAATGTAAACTAGGAATAAAAGCTGTACCCAATGAAAAAGCAGTGTCAATCGCTTTCAATTTGTCCACAATTTTAGCATTAAGATGGTCCACATTTTCTTTTATGTCCAAAGCATTCTGAGCCGATGTTGCCGAATCTTCTGGCTTGTTTTGTGGTTGCTTCTCACTACCACTCTTCTGTTTGGCTACACGGTGAAACATCGGAATGTAACGAACTGCTCCAAGGCCTGCCCACTGAGTTTCATGATCAACCCATTCTAATTCATCAGCCTCTTTTACAAGTTTGCAGAATTTGACCTTTTGCATGACCGTTGCTTGAAGGACTTGCAAATGATTTTCAAAAATGCTGATGATGGTAGCTTCTTCATCAGGCTGATGTTTCTGGCAGCGGATAACGTCTATATGAATGTTCCAACCCGCAGACTCAACAAAAACAAATTCAACAGGCAAAAGACCCTTCATGTCTCTTTCCATGATGTGATACAGCTGTAACATAAAAATAGTTGACTAGTTTCTACCTGCAATTAATTTGTGTTTTTATAAAGATTACATTTTTTATGTAAATTAAAATTACCCAAGAATTTAAAGTATCCACATATGAATCGCTATGCTCAGATTCTTCTTTGTCCATATTTGCAAGCACTTGATCTGAACGAAGTTTGCGTACATATTGCGGTGGATTGTATTGGAAAGTTAGTGCCTGAACTATCACAGTCCCGTCACTCAATGTTGACCAATTAGGCTGAAGAACAAATAAAGTCCAATTTATTTTAACACGAAACAATATATAAATGACCAAAGAGTGCTGTCTGATATAACCAAATACATTCATACCACTAAATGGAGGCACTCGTATCTTTGCACCATCTCCAGCAAAAATCTTCCTCTGTGAATTGCTTCATTTACCAAAGCAGTTAATTGTGGTCTGCCGAAAACCTTTAAATTAATACAAGTGATAATTATCTGTACAGTACATTACATACACTTCAACTATGTATATAGAATTTATGAGACGGTTAACTTCTTACATGAGCAACAAACCAGGGTGTGAAGCACATTATTTCATTTCTAGGAGATCCTAAATCGCACAGCTCTAAAATTGAAGCTTGGGCTTCTTCAGGGCGTTTATAAATAGTCTGTGGGAATACACACAACATTTAAGTACATATAACATTACGAATGCACCACAACTTCTGCAAGCTGATTGAAGGTGTAGATAGGTATTCATAAAAACCAACATTATTATTTTGTAAATCAGCTATTTATAGATTGGCTTACCAAATAAGGAACTTTAGGTGTCCGAAACCACCTTGTCAAATCAATAGTAAAACTATGACCCATCTGACTTGATTCGGGCCGTTTCAAGAAGTAAGCCGTAACATTAGCTCCGTAAAAGTGCACCCATATTTTGTGTAATTCAGCGAGTTTTACAGCCTTATCAAGATTTGGCGCATCTAAGGAAATTTAACAAATTTTAATACAATATACACAATAGTGAAAGTACTGCGATTGAAACTACAAAAATAATTACTTGTTGTTAGAAGAAGAATGATTGGAACAAGCCCTTTCTTCATATCCGATTGAATTTTTTTCTCTAGCAATGGAACCCAATCTTTATCTGTAATGTCCACTGTACTTACACAAGAATATGGTAGTCCCAGCTGAAATTTTTAAAATGAAACTTGTCATCTAGAACTTATTTTAAGAATTTGCCTTTAGAAAGACTTGATTCACTGTAACATGTAATGCAAGCAAGTATTTCATGTAAAAATTTGTGTACTATGACTATGACTATATAAAACACTCACTCTACATGATGTCTGCTGACCAACAATCTCATCCGAACAGTAGATTAATGGTGTTTTATTTTCTTCTTGAAAATGTGGATAGCCATTGTTAAATAATTTTGGAAAGCTTAAGTACAAATTCAGTTGCGTAACGGCTACCATTCCACCGTTAATATCCCAATGGGGATGGACACTATTAAAGTCTTGTTCATCTTTTCCTGATTCCCTGTGAAAGAAAATAAATTCATTCCTGTATTTGCCTCAGCAGCAACATTAACCTATTTTCACCTAATCTATAATTAAGTGAACTTACTTAAAATGGAAGAGCTGTTTCAACCAAACAAGCAGCTGCGAACATATTTTGTGGGTCAAGGCCTTTTGACTAGTCCAATCTGTGTCTAAACTGCGCAAGTAAGATTCGATACTGTACACCCAGTGCATATTTTCTAAGCCTCGAGCACCACCTTGGACAGCCCCATTGCCTTCTGCCACCAACTGAGCCTCTTTCACCCATTTCTTTAAAAAATAATTTTTTTCCAGTTCATATTAACAATATTTTGTTGCTATTATGTTAATTTTACGTTTGCAGCTATGCACTTACCTCAACCGCAGCCAAAAGTTGTTCGACACCTTTTTGTTCGGCAGTTTGCTGATGTTCTTCAGATGGTTGAACATGGTTAGCCATGAAATTTTCATTTCTTCCCTGATTTGCCGAAACTGCCAACTTTAGCTGTTCTTCATCAATATGCTCGATCCCAGACATTAACTTATTCATTCCTGGATGACTATTCTGGCGAGGTTTCTCTGGTTGAGGGTCAGCTGTTTGATGATTACTTATACGATCCACGATTTCCTTTGCAGAAACTTCGATGTCCTTCAGTTTAAGTGAAGAAGCATCTGTTGTGTTGTGGTCATCCATTTGGTTACCTTATTTCTATATTAACCTGTGCAGAAATACAATTTGCATTAATAACATTAATTTTAATAACATAAACTGTACACTGAGTAGTGAGTACACTCTGACCTAATAATGTGAAAGGGGTTAAAAAACTTACGTTTAAAGTAGTCTGAGAGATAATACAACGTTTTCGCCGGAAGTACAGCGTTAAGATTTCAAATAAACTCTTCAAGTAGCGGACAATGTATTGTACGTAGGTATCGTTGTGTATCCAGCCACTCACTCACTATTCAGAAATCGATTTTCCAAGTCACTGCACCAGGGTGAATTTCTGGAACTTCTATAAAATGTAGCATAAAATACGCATTTGCTTATTAATTTGGATGAACTATTTCAACAAATGCAGTTAAACTAGTCGCATTGCTGGTAATTAATGACGATTAGTTGGTAGAGTTTCAATGATACTTTTGCGCAAAACATACGTGATTGATAAGTAATGAGTAAATCAATAATTTAGAACAAAACCCACCTATTGAACAGTTAAATTCCGTTAACACAGTTAAAAACTTAAATGAAAATGGGGATGGCATAAACCGAAGTAGGAATGTTAATAAAGGGAGATGTTAGATAGTTAGATTATAATATGCAGTTAGTCATAGTAAATTGTAAATATGTGAAAGAAATGCGTACTCAGCAATCGGTGACTTGGCCTGTCGCGTTGTTAATTGTAAACACAGCACAGTCTGTTTAAACACGAACACTATTCTGCCTGCATGTAACTATTATTCTATTTCTGTCTACATTCAATGTAAATAACATAATAGCAATAAAGACAATGTAATAACTGTGAGTGTGAAATGAGAATAATGTCGTGGATGGTGGAGTGGATTAATACACAAAATATGATTGGGAGCAAATGTCACCTTCCGTAGCTGCAAAATTAACTCAATCACATTTTAAAGTCCAAATTTGTCCCTTTGAATGGTTCTCGTCACAAAATTACACCTACTACTGATTTAATTGCAATTAGTACTGCCAATTTAGGACTAAATCATAATTTGACAGAAGAATATTTTCCAATGACAATATCATCAATTCAAACTTGCCGGTAATGGAACTCTGCTACGTGTACGACTGTGTTTCTACAAATTACATGAAGAATCACACTTCTGTTTCACCAAGAACCGGGTGCGCCGTTGCATTTAGTGAAGTAAAAGCTCCTAACAGCTATGAGATGCTGCAAGAGATGAGACTGTCAGATTTACAATTACATACAATTAGGTAAACGGACTAAACGGTAAATCTAATTAAACTAAACTTGTCATTATCGAACAACATTAAATTAGGTATGTGTTAAAGAATCTAAGACACTAATTAATTTTAGAACTGCTTTATCTAGCACAATCTTAATCAGTAGACCTACCTGATACTTTCAGATTTGTTTAAGTGAATTTACATTTGTTACAGTTTACATGATTTTTATTTTTATAGATATAAACCAGCATATTATTAAAATTGTTAATGTTACATTATTAACATTATTGCAATTAGTAAATAAAAGTTTTTTAAGAATAAAGTGGCATGACTTTTTCTTAATTGCATCAACACATTAGATTTTAATTTATATCATCTTCATCCAGAACAGAAAATCCCTGCTCTTCTTTTTTGATGGGCTCATGCCAAATCTCTTCAAAAATCACATTACCCAAATCATCCCGATGCACTTGGAAATTATGCAAATTCAAATCGCCAGGAAGAGTAAATCCTTCGCTGACTGTTCGTGTTTGTCCTCGTGGACTTCTTCTGTCTCTCAGTTTCGACCCAGTCACCTGTACAAAAATTCATACTTTTTTATTTCATCTCTAGACTTGTTTGTTCATATGGTACTTACAATTTGGTACTCAAATATGCCTTCATTCAATTTTACCTGAACATTCTTGTTTTGAATTCTGAAAGTTATTTCGTCGCTGCTAAAACCATTCATTCCAACGGTGAATCTTCGGATCCCATTTTTTGTAGTAGCTACACCAGTAATGTGGGGGCTAAGCAAACATTATCAAATATATATATTATTATAATCTGATAAAACTACATTAAGATGTTATATGCATGGGGAATGGAGACTGATTAATGATTCCAATAAGTATTTTAGTTTTTAACAAGATAGTTACTTAGGATTGTTCAATTTCAGAAATGTGCTTGTGAGAAATGGGGCTGGCGGTGACGGCATTGGAATTCCCAAATGAACCCAAAACGCTTGGGGCTTTGTTGTATTCATGAAAACATTTTTCGGCTGGAAAGAAGAACTGGTATTTAAGGTTCTTGATGCATCTTTATCCATACCGACGCCTTCTGCTGCATTCCCATCCTTAAAATTCGGGTTGACAGCTAGATTATCCTCAGGACCCAGTTTCCACACTTCAGGAGGGTGAATGACGGACTGAATATTGTCTTCATCTGAAGTGTTTCCATAATCGGATTTGCTTTGAACAACGCTGCCAGACTTTGGACTTTGAAAAGATTTAGATAAATGAGCGGAAGCCAGGGATTTCTTCCTCTTTGTGATGGATTGTTCGGAGCGTTCTGACCCGGTTGTCGCTAAATATTTGGCAAACTCTTCCGGAGATGGATCTCGATAAACTCCAGCTGCAGCATGTGTATTCAAAATGGGACTTTCGAATTTAATATGATTCGTTTCAAACATTGAGTCTGGAGTGTGACTAAGGTATTTGGGATATTTGCTAGAGTTTTCAATGGAAACCAATTGGTCGTAAAAGGTTGAAGCTGCTCCAGGACGTGGGGGTGACTCGTCGATGTATTCTTGATGCAAATGAGCAGCCAGTTGATTCATACGATCAATTCCTTCATTGAAATTGAGAATTCTTTTCAATTCGGTAGTGGCGTAATGGCCAGCTTCCGACTCAACATCATCTTCAGCTCCAGAACCATCATTCGCATCTCCTTTCGCAACAACGGAACTTCCCAATTGATTTTCGTGCTCCTTTCTCTTTACATGAACTATCCTAGGTGAAACTTTGCTGTTTCCTACTCCACTTTGCTTCATTTTCTACAACTTCGGTGAAAACTTTACTATACATGTATAATTTATTTACTGTCTTCAAGTTCAAGTTTACAGGTGACAGGAATATTTTTATTAATTTTCGGGGATTTGATACAAAATGGGATAAATGAAACGAATAGTTCGTGAAAAATGGAGAGATTTCCAAATAGTTGCCGGAACTACCACTTATTTATGCCAAAATAAGGGTTGCATTTTTGAAAGCGCAGTAATACGTAAAATACTAACGTCTCCATTTTGTAAGGGTGGAAGAACGCCGACGCTCTTTGTTTACGATTTTGTTGAGTCCTTTCAGTCCTTTGTCTCATTGTGGAGGATGATTGGATGCATTTCCTGTTTAGCGGCGACGCGCTTTTTTGACTTTCTATTTTTTCCATTGAGTTCAGTTCATCAGTTCTGTGTGTGGGAGCCGGAGTGTGGATATTTAATGGACACTGGACGTTACTAACAGCTTGGAGCAATATTTTAGTTCTATTTCATTCAACATTCAACATTCAATTTTAATTATTTTAACATTTTAAGTTGTTGTTGTTTTAAAATTCCACTGTGTCTTAAGGCAAAACTCAGGTAATAAAATAAGTCAGGTACTTATAGTTTTTAAATCCAATCAATATATTGTGTTATTGACGTTTGTTCTTCAGTAAAAGAATATTCTACTTCATTGTTCATCAACATAATTATCGAACCGTTTCTCATAAGTTAAATTTTAACCTAACTTTTACATCTGACTGAAGTAAGATGATAGATCATACAATGAAATGTAATAACTTTAACCCAAATCTTTCCCATCAGTTGTTTCATTTTGTTAACTACGTACAATGTATGCTATATAACGTGCTTATTAATCGTTGTTACATCTTTTCAGAAATCTAAGAAAAATTCAATTTACAACTGAAAAACCAAGAAGCGTTAAATTTTTGGAAGAACGAAAACAAAGCGAATTATTGTTTTGTAATAGAAAAATCAAAAATGGCCAGTGGAACAAATCCAGCACCAATAATTCCATCGGGAAAAGTAAACACGGTTCCAAGACAGTCTACAGCGACGCAAATAAAACTAAAAGTGATTCAAGGTTCGATTGAAAGACTCATGACGGAAATAGAGGAACTTGGGGAGATCAAGGAGTTTTTAACCAATCTACGAAAACAAATGGTAACAGCCAATTATGAGTTTGAAAAACAGCAATTTAAAAATGTCATCTTACATTTAATGAATCTGCAAACAGTTCAGGAACGTTTTATTCATTAAAATTCTTTTATAGGACGAAGAGGCCGAAATCATCCACAACATCACTGATGTCGCTCATGCAGCTTTGGTAGTCCAGCAGAATTATGTAAATGCACTGCCAGACGGTTCGGAAACTTTCAAAGCTTTGGAGTGTGATCCAACGCAAACTGATGATTAGTCAAAGAAATATGGTGCATGCATTGATGTCTATGTTCGTCAAAATGATATGCAGATGTTTTGTGGTAATAATGAATTAATTTGTAACTGTTGCATCTCCAGAAACGTGAATGTAATCAATTAAGTTTCTCTTTAATAAGAAATAATAGTTTGGAAAAGTAACCTGTGCTCATGGATCTTTATCTTGATTAATTATTGCTCAGATTTAATCAGATTAATTTAGATTTTATAAAAATATTTATGGTAAATGGTAAAGCTTTAGATTCATTTTTCATGTGAGCCACAATATTATTGACTACAGTGAACATGCGTAGAATGATTAATGATTATGAGACGAGTCCTTGTTATTGTAGTACGTATTTATTTATTCACGGTTGTTTGTTATTTGTCATAATATTCGTTAAGTATAGATACATTTTCATTTCACAGTTTGCATACACATAAACCAGTAGGTGATGGATAATACTTACATATCAAACAGTTTTTTACTTAATATCATAACTAACGACAAAGTGTCTTTTAAAAGTCAAGTGTATCTAGCGTAATACTTGAGATTTAGATCAACCTTAAAACTAGAACTGACATTAAAATAGTACAATAATTGTATAATTATTACTACTGCTAGATTTTACAAGATTATGTCACTGTCGATATTATTTAGTAGTCACTACACTAAAACCTTAACTATAATACATACACTGAAAAAACTAATGCACTAGAGCTTTAGTACAGGTATTGGGAGGTTTCAGAGAATAACAACAAACTAACAACAAACTATGAGCAAAAATGAATACTTTTACATTACACGATCCAAGAGCTTTTTGTCTCAAGTATCGTCCACAGCTTTTTCGATACACGCACTTAACTTGTCAACAGGTACAAACTAAAAATGTCCAACAACAAAACAAGATCTAACAAAAATGTTAACACACTTTCTAATTACTATAATAATTATAATCGCTGATAAGAATACTATTCAGCAACAGCACAGCCTACACTATCGTAGCAACTAATTTTAAGTGAACTATTACAAAAAATATTGTAGTAGTATATGGCACACGGATCTGAAGATTGCATGCACATTCTTAAATAACAATACAACACTTTGATCGTTTAATTAACTTTTACTGACTTATTTAAAACTATATAACTACACTTCCTAAATCAATCTAGTTCTAATAATTCTTACAATTATTATAACAATATGTTCTGTCTTATATTTTACACAGACACTAATTCTAAACAGCCATGCATACTTCACACTTAACCACATCGTTCTTATTTACAAATTCCATTTTATATTATGTATAATACAAAAGGAATACATAAAACTTTTAAATGCACTTAGTTAGCGTGCATTTGTTAAAGTATGCATATTAGACCGATCGAACTACTTCAATTTGACAATAAATAAATATATTATAGTTTATATTCCACAATGCGCCCTTCGCACAATAATATACCTAACATCTATAAGGACTCTGCAATATTACAGAGAAACGACCATGAAACATCGACAAATCGCAAGATAAGGCACGCTAATTATTATTTAGAACTATTAGACTATTACACTACATAAATTCTAATTCTACTGCTGTAGGTATCCTAAAACTATAATTTTGAGTTGTAAATGTTAACATTTTCTCATGCAGGTGCGTATAACACAAAGACATTACTACTGTACCTATCATCGTATCATCAATAACAGAGATTATAGGTACTTATATTTAGCATCTACAAATTAATAAAATCAACAGCTATAGCTTACATTTACGAAAAACAAGTTTTGAACACTACTCTAGTACATTAATGAATATTTTTAATTTTACTACTAAACAAGTACTACTACTAGCCTTAATTATTGCTGAAGTATATTCTACTACATTATAGTTATGCATTTTAACTACCGACATTGCTTTCATAGTAATTCTTACCTACATTATAGTCGTATCACATTTTGATTTCCATAATTATTATTAAAAGTATTAACAGTGTATTTAAATACAGTCATTTGATACACAAAAGTCATAACAAGATGCTACCGCTATTTTAACTATTTTCTAGGTCTAACCTACAAATTAAAAGTACCAGCTACAATTTTTAACTTTCGTGTGCTTACCTACAACTAAACTTATGCCGTCCATAAATAAGTTACAAGTTTACAATGTAATTAATGTATCACTGTCATAATATTATCGTTGAGCTAACTTCTATAAATCTTTTACATCAACCGTTTCTTTCAGATTCAAAAAATGTGGAGCAGGGAATAAATACATGTACACACCAATACGCAATTATCTTTTAGTCGTAGCCATTAAAAAATATAAGTAGTTGGTTTGGTAGGGCTCAGTATTATTTTCTCTGACTTTTAAGAATAGGGACCGAATTTTCTGAAAATAGAACCTTAAAACAACTATCGTAGAGCTACAATTATTTTAACAAACTTTAGAGAGCAAAAATGCAAAGGTTATTTTTCTTTAGTGTTTTCACTATGCGAAAAAAGGCTACTCGTATTTTGAAAGTTAACAATTAAATAAGGGATCACAAAAATTAACATTTTATGCTCTGGACAGTCTTTGTGTATCCGATTTTTAAGGTCTCTGTTGAAGCTGTTGGCTCATCATCATCTGCCTTTGTTGCATCTGCAAAAATCTTGCTTCGTCGGACACAGGCTGTAGAGATGATACCATAGGATTCATTGACATATTGTGATTCATACCGTTACCGTTGCATCCATGTTGCTGTGGTTGTTGATGATGATGGGAAACGTTTTGAACATGATTTTGAGCTTTCCCATTGCATTTGTTCGGATGAGATTTTTGTTGCTGTTGTTGTCCTTGTCCAATGTTGTTTACATCTGTCGTGCTGTCTGGCGACAAAGGATTTCCATGCTCAGTTCTGCTACCTCCATTCGTGTCTCCTTCAGTTTTCAGCTGACCCTCTCCTGCAGACCAAAGTTGTTGTTGACATTGTTGCACGTATTCCAGCGTTCTTTGATAAGCTTCCGCACGCATACCCACTGGAGGATTCGCAGCACCAGCAACTCGCCCTGGAGCAGCTGCTGGAGCAGGGCCAGTAGTACCAACTGGAACATTGGCACCATTTCCTCCTCTGGGGTGATAAGGAACCTTTTGCTGCTGAACTGCGTCGTTAGCGTTGACAGTAGCAACTTGTGCACGAGCTCCTCCATTAAGACTTTGACTTGTCACACTTTTACATTGAATTTCAGAATTGCCATTTTGAGATCCATTCATGAATCCCTGACGACAACTTTTGCAATCGCCAAGATGAGGTTGATTTTGAGGCACTTGGTGATTTACTTGTCCATTCATTGAAGCCGCACTATTGCAGTTGTTACCTCCATAGTACATAGCGTTGCTGGGTTGTTGTTGTTGCTGATGGTGAGAGTGGGGCATTGCAACATTGTTGACATTATTATGGGCAGCAGCAGCTCCTGCTGGCATGGGACCTCCGCGAGTCATCATTTGTTGAGGATGATGATGATTCATGTGCATATTTTGATTATTGTACATTTGATTTGGCTGAGGTTGCTGTTGTTGAGAATATTGTTGTTGCTGCTGCTGAGCGGGCATTGCTTGCCAATTTTGTGGATTTTGAGGAACCATTGACTGTTTTTGTTGAGCTGGTAGATGAGAATTATTATGGTGGTGTTGACAATTTCCATTGTAGTTACTATGTCCACAAGCGTACACAGATGATTGTCCATCATGGCTCTGGCCGAATTGTTGTTGACACATGTCATTATTGTACTGAGGAGGATATCCATTGCTAACATTAGATTGCACTGGATTACCGTTTGAAGTATTATTGCTATTAGTGTTGTACTGAGGCTGCATTGGCGGAGGATTGTTATTGTACATGGGAGAAGCTGGATAACCGCTTGTGCTGGCGTTACTGCTACCACAATTGTAGTAGCTTCCCGGGTACGAATACATTTGTTGTGCTGACTGTTGTTGAGAGTACGAATAATTCTGTTGGTGACGCTGTTGATGAGATTGCGGCACAACTGGGCAGAAGGAAGCGTTCGTTGCCGTATTTGCTACAACATTAGGACTAACAGGATTTTCTACACTTGGAGGTATTCCATTGACAGACGGAGGAGCAGGATGTGAGTGATTGTTGGCAATTGGAACAACTGGGGCAGGACTAGGTGGAACGGCAGGACTCATACAAGACACTGACATAGGAGAAGGCGCTGGCTGAATTTTAGGTGACAGCACAGATTGATGTGAGTAAGCTGGACTGCCCACATGATGACTGTAAGGACTCGGCACAGCGGGATTCCCATTACTGCTACTTGCATAAACTGGACTGCCCACATTTGCATTCACATATCCAGCAGCAGGACTGTTCACATTCACATTGTTGAAATTAGGCTGTTGCTGTTGTTGCTGAGGTGGCATTTGGACAGAACGTCTAGAAGGACAATTTCCTAAGACATTGTTGGGAATGGATGCATTGCTGCTGCCCAAATTATTAGCCACAGCTTGATTGTAAGGAGGTGGTGGAGGCAAATGTTGTCCACAGCCCATGTTCACAGAGCTGGGAGGAGGACAAGTGCTGGGACGAGTATTGTCATACGGATATCTCATCGCATTTCCATGAGACATCATGTTGCCATTTCCTTGAACTTGCTCCGTCAAATAAGTGAGCATATCGTCTGGAATTATAAAGTCATCCCCGATTGAGCCATCAACATTTTGAGTTGGAACTTGATGATAACCAGCTCCATGTTGAATTTGATTATGTCCAAAATTGTTGTAGCTTTGATGTCTCTGCAAATTAAAGTTTTGGCTGTTTCCAGTTCCAACTGACATGAGGTTCTGACGGCTTCCACTGCTGCAGGGATCAGACATTCGTCTAATTTCCTGAGAATTGTTCACAGAGCGGAAGGGCATGATATTAGTTTGACCGGTCCAAGTTGGAAATTGACCACCATCATTTCGGACGCCAGTCACAGCTTGAGGTTGGACGATAATGTTGCTGTTAATGGAAGAGTTGACACCTCCTCCCAAGGTCGAAGCGGAACTGTCGTAATCTTCACTCATTTGCAAAGCTCGGCGATGAAGCCTTTGGAAATGGGCTTGCACGGAGGATGTTAAAGTTTGACTTGAAGCAGTCAATGGATTGTCAACATTCTTATTTGTTCCGGAACCGTTTCCAGTCGACTGTTGTTCAATGAAGCTGGAGCGACGAGAACTTCCTGGAGAAATAGGATCGAATGGAGAAGCATTCACGAAAGCACGAGCGTTGACATTGGCAGGCGAGGCAGCGTTGACAGCCGCAGATATGTGAGATAGCGCACTTGATCGTCGGCTCGTTTGACCCTCGGATCGCATGCTGCTGTAATATGAGCTGATAGTTGAATTTCCACTATCTCTGCGATTAATTCCGCTGGCGACCTGTGGTGGTCGTAGCATCGTCTGTAATAAACATAAATATAATCCATTCTTTAGTGCACGAAGAGACATTCAATGTAAATTCCCAATAATACAAGCAAACTTCTTGTACTCATCATTACAACACAATAAATATTTGTACGTGCAGCATACCAATTGGGTAGAAGGAAGTCTGGGATTGAGATCTGTTGATTGTCCATTTGAGACCGGAGAACTGGGGGTGCTTCCCATTTTGAGATCTGTAATACGCTTATTAAGATGGTCAATTCCGAGTCCACGTCTTGGTCCTAATGAAAAAAGCAATTATTAGTAAATGTTTAAAAACAGCCTGACGAATAGAAGCTGTAACAAATAGAAAAATAAATTACCATTTGAGTTTGAGAGTGGAGGCAATGGATTTCCGATTCCTTTGGCTCCCAACCGACTACGGAATCTTCCTCTGTTTATATCACCCATACCACCGCCACCACCATGACCTTCATCTGAATTGTCATTTCCTACCGCTGGAATTGCCATAACTCCAACAGGGAGCTCAGCAATTCCTTCCACTTCTTCCTCCTCTTCCTTGAGGTCCCAACAAGGTTGCATCATGAGTGGTGACGATTGTTCATATCCGTCAGCTAACTCATTCGTCGTGCTGACATTGTTGTCACTAATAGGATCATCCATTGGACCTTGTCCGTTGATTTCTGTCCCAGTTGAGTCTCCTCCAGGACTGCTGTGTTGTTGAGGAGAATTTGGATCCTAATGGGAGAAGATAAAAAATATTGTGAAATTGGAGGAAACGTACCTATACATATACAGTACAATGGAAATAAACGAATGAAACAGAATAAAATAAAAGTCGCCTTACGGATTGTGAAAGAACTTCGGATTTGATACTTGGGCTTGAGACGCTTGCAGTTTTTGCACCCATGTCCTCGCTTCTCGGAGATCCTTCGCTTCCCTGATGATGAGGAGGACGGTGATTATCGCGACCCAAACGATCGTCATGATGAGTCGGATGATCGTTTCCTTTGTGTTTCTTGTTCGCGTAGAATTCTGGACCATGAACTGTTTTCACGTGCTTTCTCAAGGAACTAGGATCTGTATACCGTTTCGTGCAGTCGGGTGCTTTACACACGTAAGGTTTCTGAGTAAGAACAAACAACATAAACATCAGTTTTATTACTCATATAAATGTTCACACTAAAATAGTACTCTGCTGGCAGACTGTAAACATCGAACTGAGATTTACTGCTTATCCACAGTTCATGCTCCTTGTTATACGATGAAAACATGCTCATATCGTAACTTACATAACTTGTATACAACATGATTGTGACCACGGGGGAAATTGTTCAAAGATTTCATGCATGAGTGTGACTAATCAGTCTTATTACACTTTGAACATAAAAGAGGAAAAATCCACACCATAACACTCAACGAACCGTGGGGATTTTCGCAACAACTATTTTACATCTTCAAGCCAAATTCATTTAACAGTCGAATCGAATCGACTTGAATTGCTTCGGTCAATTCTGTCATTCCAGTCCCAATGTATTTTCAATTTGAAATAAAATAAACTCGGCAATAAGTGTCACACAAGAGATATTGCCACTAAAAAGTAATTTCATGTGACAATTGGAAATTGCCAATGATGGTTTGATTGTGTGTGTGACTTATCGAATAGATAATGCAAGTTTAGTGTGTGACACAAATATAACTCGCATTGGCAGATTGTCTATAAATAAAACGTGATGTGATTGAAAAGATATAAAAAGTCTTACCTCGTTAGAATGAGTACGATTTTGATGTTTAGCTCGATCGCTCGCATTGCTGAATGCTTTAGTACAACCCGGAAACTCGCACATGTACGGCTTTTCTCCAGTGTGTGATCTTAAGTGAGTCTTTAAATTTTCCAGTCGTGAATAAGCCTTGTAACATCCCTCGAACTGAAATCAAACAAAAATATCACAATTATATAAAGAAACAATGCAGAAGATATTATTTGAATAAAGATTTAACATGCAATTTCTAGTTAAGAATATTTCTACATCAAATTCGAAGATGCTTAGAAATTAAGTTATAGCGACAGAAGCCAACATCGCATGATAATGATAATATTTCAGAGACGTGACGTGAGTAAACTTTCAATGAAATTAAAGAAAAATGAGATAAAGTGAACGAGATAAGAAAATAAACGCTGATCATCGTGTGGTTCATGTACTTTGCTTAAGCAATATTTCAAATGAAGTAAACAATTGAAAATACTCTTGCACTACACCACACAAGTCTAAATGACCGCAACTCTCGTTTGTTAAACTCACCCCTTTATTAATGAAAAGAAAACTGTAGTAATACAAATCTCAAAACTGTTTATTCTGTCTCTATATACAAAACATGAACCTAAGACAGTTCTTTTTAAACGCATATAATAATGTTGCATTCAGGCAATGCACAGACACAGAGAGAAGTGTCTTGGCTAGAATGAATCCTTTTCTCCCGTTGCATTGCAGTGGAATGCCTCCTACAGAGTGAGTTATCTCTTTCTCCAAATTATGAATTTAGTCTTGATGAGATCTGACAAGATGAGATGATGAGATAATCTCCCCCTCCATAAATTCTAAAATTTCTTACGTTCTTTTAATTTAGTACAACTCAGAAAAATTTCTTTTCTCATCTCCGTACACAATCTACAGAAACTAAATCATTTCCTAAAGAATACATTTTTGTGATAAAATTCTCCTTCAATTACCCAAAGAAAAACTATTAATTAGAAATACAGAAAACGAAATAAACATCTGCTTTAACACCCTCATTTGAAAAAGTGAAATGCCATTTGCAAACCGCACGAACATCCAGCAAGCATTGAGAAAACAGCAAAAAACAGTTACAAGAACTAAAAGAACACTTTCAACTTTATCTTTAGGTCTAATTAATTCACGTGAAAACTGAACCTGCTAATATTATTGCTACCGAATTGGTTAAAGCCAAAGCAACTGCTCCCATCCTTCTCTTTGGTTACTCGTAATATGTTTACATCTGCTCGTCGTAAAGGTGCATTAAGAGTTAATGAGCTTTGTAAATATTCCCGACGAACCTTTTACTGAAGTTGAGAACGTAAAGCCATGGCATGCCTTTGAAGACACAGACTATAGGAACATTTGTTGTTTTCAAGCCGAACTAAATGATAATCTTCTAATTATTTGCACATAGATAATCTTTTTACAAGGTACATTATATAATGCATGGTTGCCTTGCAATTGCCTTGATCTCGGTTTCATGTCTCTTTCGCTAAGGAGATGATTTCAAAGGCAACAATCATGTGATTAAAGTTACATTTCCATGTCAGACCAACGAAGAGACTCGCTCGTTTACATTACACTTACTTTAGTCATAACTTGTTTCACATTTTTAAAGACAGTTCACATCACACCTGATTATTGACAGCATCAGAGCAGTCTTATCTAAATCTCCAATGCATAACAATACACTTAGCTACTGTAGCTACGTAATACTCAACTACATACCTATTGCTATAAAACCTGCAGCTTAAGCCCAATCCTTAATTTACCTTACTTCTACTAAAGAAGTTAAAACAGCAAAATATATTTTTTCCCCTTTCATCACTATCATCCTCATAATCACATTCTCGTCATAGGTACAATCATCAAGTGTAGATCTGCAGTGTATAAGGTGTGTGTGTAGCCATATAAACTCTAAACGAATCTCTTTTGCTTAATCACATGATATGGCCATTGGTATTGGTCTGGTGCTGAAGGATTATCATTTCCACTTGTATACCGAGCAATTATCCCTTGCGTTAAAAAACACAACAGGGATTAAGTAGCCATGTCCATAATAATATTATAGCCACACGGTATGCTCCTGGCTTGGCTGCAACCTAAACAGCGGAAAAAACTGGAGACACTTGCCGAATATATATTTCTTGTACAAGTTACAAAACTACTCCTGCTATAATTTCCTTGTGGTTTGTCCTCTTTTGTCAAATCCCATTAAATTACACAAAGCTCAACAGACGAGGAGAAACGCTGCAGACTGAAAAAGACCAAGACGAGACGAAACAATTTCTTCAATCCCTCAAAAACTTTTTTACTCTTTACATTACGTTACCTTCCAAGCTTAGACATGTCATTACCTTATATTACACACAATTACCTTCCTTCCCTGTATTTCAACTCAAACCTTAGTCCTTACTGTCCTTACACTATATAAATTACACACATAACAGGAAAACTTTATATCTTTACATATATTTATAATGTAATGCGTACTATTTACGTGGAAGTATCTGTTATAATATCCCCACGAGCATTTTCTTTGCTACATCATCATCATATCATAAAGTAATATCATGGCATTATTTAGTAGTAGCAGTGGCCCACAATACACATTTATATTGCATCTGTCAGACACTTCCCTTATATTTCCTAGTACTTAGTGAGTGCAGCCCTGCATTATAGAGGACTACTGGTGAAAAACGTGGTTTGGTCTGCACAATCTATTTAAGATGCAATTTTATCATCATAAAAATGATAATGCTTGAGTTGGTATAAATATAGTGGCCGTTCTCTCCCTGTATACTCTGCCGGTGTCTCCACAATGATTTTCTATTACGGCAAGTATTGTATTACCACACCAACTATTATAAACTACGACTACCCTTTTCCTCCGTGCGTGTTTCATCATCATGAGATTATTATGATCATCATGACTGATTATTCCTCTAATGGTCAATGTCATCATTTACGGCATGCTGTGATTATAATATTATTATTGCTACGATCCTTCCTTCCTCTTCACAACAAAATACAACATGGCCCAACTAACCACACCAACTCAATTCTCTCTTCGTTATTCGACGGCTCTTTTCTTCCACACATCTATTTAACCATGCAAAGATTATTACAACCACACCGACACTACTTACACTCCACACACACGGTTTAGCTTGGCTATGCTTCCAGTCACAGAGTCGCGTAGTCGTCACCACCACATTATTTCTCTTTTATTACATTACATTACTTTGCTTGCACACAAACGTCTTTATATGCATATCGTCTCATCTTTTTGGCAGCTATTTACAACTTACGTTAATACAGACAAATATTATACACAGATGAGATCCCACTTTCGTACTAATTCGTTTTATTTAATACCATAGCCCTTCTGGCTTTGCCTGCTTCTGTCTGTGTGTAATGTTTTCCTGTCGGCTTCTTTAGTTCTTTCTGTAATACTTTCTAAATTAATATTATTCGCAGCATCTCTCAAAACAGTTATTAAGCTACCTGACGCAATCAGCAGTACAAATGACAATATCTTGCTACTGTCTTCCACACAGAAATTAATTGCTGCATTTATTCTGCTACACACACTCATTAGTAATAATAATAACATTTTTCTCCTATAGCACTAATGCTGCCGCTAGTGTCTACACCTTGAATGATTAAAGTCGGGATAAAAAATGTAATTATTTTATGAATCGAAACAGAGCTAGTGGAACATTCGGACTTCTGTCATTATCGTATATGTGTACTTTGTGTACCTATGTCGGCAGAGAAAAGAGAACCCACTTCTATGACGGAAAATATTTTATAAACTCATAAAATATAATGTGTTATTTAAAAACTAAAGCTGACTAAGAAGGAATGTCTTATATACACAAAGGAAAAAATAGTCTCAGCGATTCGTTATATTAGTAGTATATAGTTATGTATATGATTGTAAGGGGAAAAGACGACTGAATGAGTAATAAAGAGTTGAATAATTGTAAAAGGAAAAAGAGACGACGAAGATCGTGTAATGTCAGAGAGAATGTCACCGTCACCGCCGTTGCTAATCTCATTCCATTCAATTAACCCCAACAACAAGTGACACAGTTGGTTGTTCGTATTCTTTGGTTGTTAAAAAGAACACGGCCAAGAAGTTTTTATTCTTTTCAGCAGAGATGAACTGTTAATGTACAGCAGTAGTGGTGGTGGTGTTGTACAAACCGTGGACAAAAAGAATGGAGTTAGACATTGCTGCTACACACATTACTCCTAGGACTATACACCCCTGATCTTGAGTGACAGACACATGAAGTCATATTAATAATTCCACGCTTGGCTTGTGTAAAATGTCCATGACGAAAGTGAAGAAGGTGCCTCTCGTTTCAATCAAGTCTGACGCCTTGACTGGCATAACTGACATCCTCATCCTTTCCTGACCAGAGAATCGTGCAAGTTCTTTAGCTATTACTTCCACGAGAGTCCTGAATGTGTGTACTTGCAATGCAAAACAACACCATTCCATACAACTACTTATTCACCAATCCCAAGTCCCAAGTCGCATCCAACATCTAAATTTGTACTGAAAACATTTTTCTTTTTGTACAAGAGCGACAGTCAACAACGTAGCAAAGTACATTACTTGATTTTTGAACTCTCTCTTTATTCCTTGTGTACTTTTACTCCCATAATCATTACTTCCAACTTAAACTCGTATAATACATTACACATTACAGTCAAGTCTGTATAATGCAAGTCGCTTCGAAAACCATTATATAATTACTGTTATTGCCTTCTTGGTCATAAATAATTCTGCCTATTTGGTAGCTCCACACAACTAGAAACTACTACTGCTCCTTCCACAATCCTATAGAGTTTTCAAATATTTAACCTTTCCCTTGTAAGTTAAGTATATTGTATAAACGAAATAAATGGAAACATTTATTAGTCACTACCTACTACTACACAAACTGGGAGCAGAGGAGAACATACTAGAGCGATGTATATAAGTATACACAATAAATATACAACAACAACCAGAAAAGCAGAGAGGATCGGTAGAAGTAGAGACAGAGAGCGAGTAAAAACTGAAAATAATGCCATCCACTCTTGCAAACATAAAATATCCTGTCTTCGTTGCCAATGAGTCGCAGCCCGTTTCGTATTTGTGTTGCAACTCCATCCAATCGGCTCATTTACGACCAGAGGAGATTCCCTTTGACTAGGTATGTGATTTACATGCAACTGCTTAAATGATGCTAGCCCATTTAGTACATTAGCAGCTTTCAGTAGCTTTACACCACACAAAGTACACGAAAGACTATGAGCAAATGGAAGTACAGATGTGTGAGCGACAAAGTTGTGTTGGATCAACTTTGGTTGGCTAACAAGTTGAACTTTGCCTTAAATAAACCTGGAGTGGCACTACAATAATAATAATAATAAGTAAGTGCATTGTAATGTAAAGCGTAGTGAATATTGTTTGAAGGTGCTTGTTTCCTTTGGGACATAGGCTTAATATGATAATGTAGCGCTGTTAACATAATAATGACTAACTACTAGTATCCCCACTCCATGTGGTAGTCACTCTGAGTGGAATTGCAAAGGAGAAAAATCTGCTGCAGTGTTCTCCTCAGTCTTGTTCACCTCTCTACATGCATAAGTGGATAAATAAATAAATCAGGGCCTACAGACCTGTCCCATCTTTATCATCATGTCAGCGCTGCTCGGCTAATGAATCTTTATCTTTATCATGAATTTGAAATCCTATCCACAACCTTTCCCGGCCCCATCTCTTCGTGTCTTCCTACGCTTGTAGATTTTGCAAGGCATGAAATGAAATATCAAACACATACATCACCCTACTCCCACAGAAAAAACGGCCTATCCAACTCCGCTCAGCTCCATTAAACAGTCCAACTTACTAATCCTCTATTTATTTGACATAGACTGAAAGCTCAAACAAGTCTAAGTAGTTTTACTTGGGCTGTGCTGAATCAATTGCTATTTTCTATAACTAAACGTCTTTACTATAACTAAACGCCTTTTCTATAACTAAAGTTCTTTTCTATAAGAATATATAAGGATAGAAGAGTGTATATAATTATTGCTGTGGTAAACTTTTGTCTTACCGTGCATTTATGAGGTTTTTCGCCAGTGTGTCGTCTCATGTGAACAACCAACATGTACTGAGCTTTGAAAGGTTTTTCTTCGCGAGAGCAGTCTTTCCATCTACACACGAATGACTTTTTATTTGCATGGATATGGTCCGTGTTGATGTGCTGTGGGATACACAAACAATTACCAGAAAATTAGTCAAAGAAGGTGGCAATCCTTACACAACTAATCATCAATGATTGAATTTTCTTAAGCCATTCGTTTTCTAATGAAGAACAACAAGTTGCCAAATAAAGACAAAGGAAATTACCTTAACAAGCTCATCTTGAGTATTATACTCTAAACCACATTCTGTCCAATGACAATTTGTCTCGATAAAATCACCAGGCTCATCTTTCAGATCACAATCTCCCTTCTCCTCGCCATTTGCGCCCGATGTTGTTGTGGCCGGCTCTCGTCTTACTCTTGGCTTTCTCATACTCCCACACTCCTCCACGTCCATTGTACTGCTCACTGCCCCGACACCAGGAGAAGCCTTCGGTGTCATCTCTCCCTGCGTGAATACATTCAACAACAAACAAAATAAGCAACTTCATCCATCATTATCAATTATTCCTGTCAAATGTCAAGGAAAACATTGTCACACAAAATCAAGATGAAATATCTTCCGGTCTTTTCCAAGTTCTTTGTGTTTTGTCTGTATACTACACTGTAGTAAGTCATCATGCGATAGATTACATGCGGGATATGTATTTGGTTTGGTATATCTTTTTGTGTCACACTAACATAACTTACGTCTGGTTTATTCAGAGAAAGTGAATGTTGAAACGGAGGCATGTACAGACTTTGATGAGTTGAGAAAGGGGAGCCGTGAAGAAGGCCAGAATGATGAAGAAAAGGTGATCCCGGCAGAGAACCGGCGAGAGGTCCACTTCTGAGTAAATGAGCTTGTAGTTGCTGCAAAGGCGGCATTGGACCACCGAATCCAGGTGACATTCCAGAAGGAACTCCAAACGCCGGACTTATTGCACCTGAATGATCCATAAAATAACCTTTGACGAAAAAGGTTGGAAAAATATTCCATTATTATTAATTACATAAAATAACAAATAAATGCGTGTATAAATACAAAGCAAACAAAACATTGCCAAAACCCAAAGACCAATTATATAATACACATATCAATTAAGCAAATTAGAATGCACAAACTTACTATTATGGCTTCTACTAAGATAATAGTTATAGTAGTAGTAGTAGTAATAGTTATAGTAGTAGTAATCACTAATAGTCCGCGACATTGTTAATTTGGTGTGATTTTCAATTACAGTTCAACACAAATATCACAGAAGGTAGGACGCACAGATTCTATAAGTATGTCAAATGTCAGGCAATTGCAAAACAGATTCAATGCAAAGTACTGCAAACAAATGGACAAAACTTCCCAAATTTGATTGTCAAAATTTACAGACACCGGATGAAAAGACACACCTAGCAAGAGAATTTAGCAGCACAATAGATGAAATGAACAGAGATTTCGGTAAGCAAAAACACAAGTTACACAAGCCGAATTCGGTGAAGGAGCGTTCATTAGAAAGGATGCGTGCCTTGATTGCATGCTAAAGAGACCATTCGTTGTGTTCTTTTGTTGGACTTCAGTAATATAATTTAAACACAACGGTACGGTACGGTGGTACGGATGTTACTTTGAAGTTTGAAGGTAAGTTTGTAAGCAAATCTGTACCTAATATTTGCCTGTCTGCAGCAATAATATATAATTTACTTACAGTGCTATATATACTATGAAGATTGAAGATGTTTTTGTGTCTAACTTAACACTGTCCGTCCGTTTTTGCAATTTGCGTACTAAGATTTCTAGTTACTTCTTGAAATAAATTAAGCATAATATTTTATAAATTAAAAACATGCATTTAAAGTGTTCAAACGATTTAGAAGTAACTGCAATGTCATTTGAAACATAACGCGACCATTGAAGTCGTTTCTTTGTGGTGTGACATTGAGTGCCACAGGTTCTATGCGTCCATTTAGTCCTGCCATACAAACAGAGAGAAAAAAGAGCGGATAATAGCCCTAAGCCCAGTAATTCACGCTCTCGTCTCATCTGCCTCTCTCTCTATCTCTCTCGGGCTTCTCAGTTTATAATAAAAAGCCTGAAGAAGCTGGAGGCTACTCTTAGAAAAATTGTAAAATAGATTTAACTCTGTTACGATAAGACTGGTTGACTGAAACATCTGAATCCACATACACACACAGAAAAAGATCTTGAGCACATTACAGCATCATCATCTCATTTCATCCTCATGTATTATTCCAGCCAAGCGAGACCAAATACCAACAACACAAGAACACAACAAAACAACTTATATTATAGTAGCTACACAGCATAGCAGTAACAACTTCTGACACACACTCTAGTAATAATAATATGCTGTTTAAGTACTACTACATACATCTATACATACATATGAAAGTATGCTAGAGTATAAAGAACATCTTACACAAGTACATAGTACTAAAGTAAGGAAAAAGTTTGATAACATAAGTTACGAGGGAAAGAGACAAAAAATAGCTTTATAAGCTGCAGTGAGCAAAAGCCATATAGCAAGACGATGATGAAGAAAAGGAGAAAGAATGAAAAATTTAAGCCTTAAATCCGAGTTGAATGTGAATTCGCTGCTGAACTGAAATGTTGCACACATTCCCAAAAGACAGATATAAAAGTGTGTGATATATGCACACATAGCAATGCCATAACAATAATATGATTATACCATGTGGATAGTTAACTCACATTTAGCAGTCAGGTCTCTCTCTCAGTCTAATATTATAAGTGTAGCCACATAAAAGCCTACTGGATCTACTCGAAATAAGTTCTTGTTGTGTGTAGTGCATAGGTTGTTGATGTGTATAAAACTTCATTCTCTTTTGCTCCGTGTCCAACGAAGCAAAGGAAAGCTCGTATTATATCAAGAACGCGGCGGCTACTGTTTGAGTAGCAATGACTCAGTACATTCAATTAATTCTTTCACACCTTTCCATCCCATCCAAACATAACAATCATCGCTCTGCCACATACGAGTCTAATAAATGCACCTTCTTCGCTTGGCGAGGATGATGCAAACCAAAAATCTAATCACACAGTGCACTGCACCAGGGCATACCTTACAACGTGCTTTAACTAAAGAGTACTCATCAAAACCTAAACTATCCAGCAACTGAGCCGTACATTAAAAATCTCATTCTTAAGCCACATACTATACAATGTAATGTAATATCATTTCTACCATGTAGAATTAAGTTTCGTATCTTTGAGAGATCTCCTCTAACTAATTTTTCCCTTGATTCTCATGAAATTTATTAATTGGGTGTCCGATTCTTGGACAAAATGTAATATATCAATTTACGAGGAAAGACACAAGGCAGAATGCATATCTAATCTTCTGTCTACTACTACACACACATATTTATATTTTATCTTCTAAAAAATTGCATTTTTCTACTATCTTATAAAGCTACTAATAGTATTTACTCTTCGTCTGAATAAAAATGTGTATTTTACTCAAGAACATTTCTCATCAGTCACTTTGTATCTGAAAAATCAAAGTTTTATGTTGGAAAAGAGTAAAATTGTGAGGAAAAATACAGCAGAGCAGACATTTACAATTAGAATAGTCGATTCGGTACTTTTCTCTTATCTGTGATTAGCTTGTCGTTCTTTTTAAAATCATGTCGAGTCCGTGAGAAGCAGCACATTAAGATAATCGTAATATCCTCTCCACACTCACTTTCCTCTCCCGTATCTTTTTATGAGCGTTAGAAACATGCATTTAATATTTTTGTTGAAACGATCTTTCGGAAAATAAAATTGAATTGTTTTAGCTAAGTGAATGTCTACAAATGTCTACAAGGTATAAGAAAGTGGTATAATGCTTCTCGGACTTTCATCCTGAACAAGTTGATGCACTACTATGGTGGAATTTTTATCCTTCGAATAGTACCGGATAATGTGTAAATGTAAAACAGTAGTAGTACTTTAGCCATAACAGTCAGAAATAGATTAGGAGAGGTGGGTTTATGCAATGTGCGAGTCGCCACCAGACACGTTTCAAGTTCTGTGCATGAAAAGAAATTCTGAGTTAATGGCTAAAAAGTCGATTTTTAATCTAATCATTTCTTTTCGGGCTTCTAGAGCTGATAAAGGCGTTAGGGAGCAGGAACAAACAAGGACCTACTACAATTCATCATGCGCTTATTTAGAATAATATATTGTACTCATCGTCTGTACACGAAGTACTAGCAGAGCAAGTAGCACGCTTTAATTACTTACAAAATTAATAACCCATGAATAAACAACTACTACACTGAGGGCTGCTGCCTGTGCCTCCTCCATCTTGCTCTTTGTATCTCTCTGCTAATTTGGATAAGAGTGAGAATTGAGAGAATTACATCCTCCTCCTCCAACCAAAACCACAAACTTGCAATTACAGAAATTCCACACCTCGAAAACGGACTCTCCGCCTTCTCTGCTGCGCTCCAACAGCAAATTCTCCCTTCGTCCGCTCAAAAGGCGAGTTTCAGTTCTTGCGTATAGGCAGAAATCTATATTTCACACCTGTTGCACAAACTGAATTCGATTGTTCAATTCAAAGCAGTTCAGAGACTGCTGCAGCAGCAGCAGCAGTAGGAACAACAGCAACTGTGAGACAGACTTCAGAAAGGAAATGGCGAAAATCAAAAAAGAATGCTACATGCTACAAGAACATTCAACACAGAGACCAACTTGATTTGAGAGAGGTACAAACTGTTATTGCCCTTATTCTTCTTCAACTTCTTGTTCTTTCTGTGTACTCGAACAGATAAGTACAAAAATCCAATACGAAATCCTTTATTCCCGCATGCAGTGATGAATTTTCCAGTTTGGTTAACAAACTCAAAGAAATCGGCACATCACTAAAGAATCCATTCGACGCATTTTTATACGCGACTGCATTGCTTTTTAATGCTTCATGCCAGAATAGCATTCCTCATGAATTCATTACATTACTCCCCGTATGCATGCGAAGCAATAACATCGCCACAACTCCAAACTTCCTTCTGAATACTTTTAATAGCAAAACGTAAATTGAGTTTCTGTAGTTGTACAAACGTGGAGCTGTGTTGAATGCATGTACGGCACTTATAGCGCAGTTAATGTTGGCATAATGGCATCATCAGACCAAAGTCGAGCAACCAACAAGTCAAAGTCAACCATCCCAGTAGACACACACCTATCAGATGTTCCCCGAAAGATAAACAATTGATGATCAGAGTGATCAGGAACCCATCAGATCAGAAGCTGAGTAGAAAGTGCGGATCGCATGATGGTGCGCCTTCGAACATCATCTGCTTATCTTTGCAAGCGCACAGTTTGATGATCAGAATGTCAACGCGCAAGGATGGTCTGCGTACAAGCATAAGCCCAGCTTCGTTAGTTAGGAAATCAAACGAGCGTCTGCTGGCGTAGTTGGGTAGCGCGCAGCCAGATAGAACGCTCTGAAGGATCGATTCCTGGCAGCGGCAAACTTTTTTGTTTGCCATCATTGTCATGATCAAATGTTCATCAAAATGATGGATCATCTGAGGTATGAAATGTGTGCACCAGGATGCCCATAAATTCATCAAATGAAAGCATCGTATGATATCAGAAAGATCATCGTTTGGAGCATCATATGATAGGTTGGTGTTTACTGGGATTACACAAAAATCTCGTAAGTTATGCATGTCAAATTTAAAGTTTCTCTCAATTTTCAATGAGTCTCAGCATGCCCGTTGAGAAAAGTCAACAGTCTTGCTGTTTCTACTACCAGCACTTAAATAAAACCGTGTTTTTGCTCATCTAAACTATCTCCACTGTACACTACACGTATTCATGTAAAATGTAAACGATCTTCGCAGTCTCTTATGCAATTCCCCACTCCAAATAACTCGTCGTTCATGATCACCGTCTTCGTCGTCATCATCACTACTCTGTAATTTCCTATTTTTTCCGACAATCAAAACAACTGCAGTGTTATTGTATCCTATATTCTCGTGTGTATACAGACATAAGCCATACTTGTACACTTTACAACTACCAGAACTTTTAAACTCATGATCTGATTCTATCAACTGTAAAATGTAAACGGAGTCAATAAAACATGCCTATAGTTGAGTAGTTAGTTAGTGAGGCAATATAAAAATATTCCTCACGTGCATTCTATTGTATTCTCCCTGTATAGAGTCCATGCATAAAAATTGACATTTTTACCACTGCAGGCAAATCGTGTGAGATGAAGAAAAAACGTGTGTCTTATAGTGGAATTATTGATGCTTCTTTTGTTAAGTGTACAAACTGACTACCCAAACCAAGCTTCTGTATTCGTCTTTTGTATACAATAATGTATAATGCATTACATTACACTTATTGTTATCCTGTCTGTCTCTCCACTGTGAACTAGAACTTATTACCCTATAAATAAGAAAGTGGTAATACATGTCTTCAATAAGTATACGGATTCTAATGGGGGTAAATGTTACACTACCTAATACAATTTGAGTTTTCTTTTGCATTTTGATGGACCATGCACAAAGAACAAGAAAACACCGATGGCAGTTCAATCTTTGTACAGAACAAGTGCATTGCACAACTTAACAACATTTCTTCAAAGTTTACGGAGATTCAAGACTATATAAGACTCTGTAGACAGAGAAAGAGTATAAAACAGACAGGAAGGACAACATAACTATATTAACATAAAGAAGAGCAGAGACGTGTTGCGTAAAAAGAATTAAATTATGCATGTAGTTCATTATTAAGCTTAGGATAATTTATTATTAGGGGATTCTACACGTATAAGCATAATATTATAAGGAGCCCTCGGTTGTTCTTTTGGATTCGTCGGTAGTTTCATCTCATCAAGTGTAAAGCAGCCGTCGCATTCGTCGTAGAGCAAGCAATGCACTTTAAGCGATGTCTCACGCAACCGTGAAAATTGCTCAAAGCTTTGCGATGAATCTATAGAGGAGCCCTTTCATCAGCATGCCGTCTAAAATTAACTGCCTCCAATTTTCATCATCATCATCATCATCAACCTTATCCTCATCTTTACAAGCCAATGTACATACTACAGACATTTTTACTGTATACATGTAATGACATGCAAACTCATTCAGGACTCTGGGAGGAAATTAAATGAATTCGGTGCTCATCTCGCATTACCAAAGGCAGGCTACTGGTGTTATGTGCAGATAAGCAGCTTAGTGAGCGTACAGCTCATATTAGAGCGGTTAGGTGACGACAAAGCATTAAACACAAGAGATGAAATCGAAAAAATAGAAGCATTTAATGTGTACTGTAGATTTCTTATAAGTACAAGAAGGAAGAACGATGTTTATAATGTGAATGATAAAATACCTGCTGAAAGATGACCGTAAGATCCACTTGCACTAGAACCTCGGGAACCGTTAACCAATGAGACAAGAGAATTTGGTGAAAACCGAATCATCGAGTTCAAGTCAAAGGAATCCGAGTACGGAGAGCATGAAAGAGCTCGTTTGCGACTTTGCCGATTGATACTGGCTCTCGGACTTGTAAAACGAGAACCTAGAAAAACAGAAAAAAAGTATGTTAAACAAAAGGTAAAGGATACAACACTTTAACTGAAATCATTGTTCTTTGTTAGTAACATCGTATGTTCATGATGCCGTAAAAATATAACAACTATAAACAAAATTTACATTACTATATGAAAAACAGATATCGCTTATCTCCTTTACTTCTGCATTGAAAAATACTAATGGAGTTACAAAAGAGAATTAAACGATTTTCTATTGTTTATTTTTGTTTGCCACCTTGCAAATTGAAGTAGACGTAAATTACGGACTCCTACTACTAATCCCTAGCCAATGATGACTGAACACTTGAATTTTCGACTACTGAACAGGAACGGGTGCAGCATGATAAGTCAATGTATATGAACATCAAACTAACTTTTTTGGGTGTACGAAGTTTGCATGTGTGATAGAGATACTGATGATGGGATTACTCCATCTTTTCTTATTTTTCAGTCTTAGTATCAAAGGAAAACGCTAATATCCATGAAAAATAAACATTTTGCAGCTACGAGTGAGCTATACACAAGTATAGTGCGTACATAAGCTGCATTAGTTAGTAAAACATTTATGTGCACACTTTACATGTGCTAAATTTTTGTAGCTGACAGCTTTTGCTTCTCACGTAGTTGAGTGGAGAAGTGGGGAGATACTGTTCACTTTAAGTCTAAGTCTAAGCAGATGGATACAATTTGTCTTTCGTTTTATTACTCGAAAATGCAAATGAAAAACAGCTTGAGCTTCATTTTCATTTGATGAATAGTAAATACGACAAGGAATTGTATCTCAATCCAAGGGGTCTCTCTCACATCTATATGCGTTTATCCCAAACACAAATACACCGTTGGATTATTTCGTAGCGTGGAGTGTGATGAACACCACACACACCAGCAGCAGTCGCTTTTCGGCTTCTCTCTGGGCCCAGATAAGCGGAGGAAGGTATAGCTACACCTCAGCATACAAATAGTGGCGTATTTCACATGATATTATAAAAGATTACGGGGAGCCAATGAGCCGACGTTGTTTGCATCAACAAACGTGATAACTCAACTGTTCACAGATTATCTCTATGCGGAAAAATTATATTGAGACTTGCAAAGCCGGCAGACATTGACTTATGACTTTATTAGTCTCACGGCACATACATCATCATCAGCATCATCATCATCCACACAATATCACGGAGGCAAAGCCAAGGCAGGGACTCCACTCAATTCTCGATGTGTGCATTTCTCGTTGGAGGGAAACAATTTATATCCTAAGTAGCAATAACTCTGCATTATGATCAAACTTTTACTACCAGCATTCATTCTTATCTCACTAGAGCCTTTTTAATGGCTTTACCTACTACGTGTCTGTATAAATTTCATGTATTGTGTAAAGTAAACAATGCAGGATGACGATAATATGGACTTACTGTCAAAGGCGAAAGCCAGTTCAGCCGAGCTGAGTGTGGATGCGGGGTGTAATTCACCTAGAGTTCTTGGACAAAAACCCGAAGTTGCCACACTCATGTAATCCGGGGGCATGCCCAGACCAGTTGACCCTGCAAAAAGTAAACAAAACAAAAATTAATTCTTCCATTTTCATAGGTTCTCGTTCACAATAATCTTATTATGCCACTGCCTTTTTTGGTAGACACAATTAAGCGTCAGCTTATTATTAGAATAAATTTAATTTTTTAACTCCATTACACTTTAATACAGATTCGGTTCAGATATTGACTTCTTTGTTGAAAAGATTACGTATAAACTAGGTAATAATAAAATATCTGTATACATGTATCATTGATCTAAAAATTTCAGTTTTGAAATTTCTTCAACGTAGATTGTGGCAAGTTTCTATTTTTGTCGAATGAAAATCATTGCGCAAATACCGAGAAGGAATGGGAAATAAGTAGTAAACAGAAGGCTGCACAGCACATAATGAGGCAGAGTTTAAAAAAGAGTTTTATCACGACCCGAAATAATTTTTACACGTTAACAAATTTCTCAAAGATATTTTGCACCATTAGCTAATCCAGTGCTGTAGCGAGAGAACTCTTGACGGAGCTAACAGCTTAACAAATGATTTCTCATAACTCAACTCACAAGTCTCACTCCACTATCATTCCATTCATTATCTCTTCAGAGATCCCGACCCTCGGCAGACCCCAAATCCGAATTCTGTGAATTCCACATTCCTTTACTCAAACTATATGAATGCACAGAAACTACCTTCTCGTAGTATTTACTTATGTGTGCAATACAACATATATCGAAAACATCCATCCGTATACTACATAGAATCTCATCCGGGTAAAAAAACATTTTCCCTGAAATTATTATTTCGCACACGCAGAGCGAAAGAAAGCGATGCAGAGAGCAGAACCCGAAAAGAGGAGCCAGGAGCAGACGCCTTGTTTCTTTCTCTGTGTGTCTTGTTTCTGCCACCCCGCAAAAATCCGAACATTTCACCAAGCAACGAAAGAGTAATTTCTCCCTCTTCGCTTCATTACTCAGCTCATTAAAACCCACGTGCGTTTCTGGCTCGGGCTCAACAACTCTGTGCCTCCCTAACTTATTATTATCATTATTGTAATATTAGAGCAGTCACACTCGTCACTAGTTCCACTAAATACTTTTTTAAGTAGAGCTATACCAACATATGCAACCAACTAACTCCACTCTCAATTAAATTCCACCCAAGTTAGTTAGCCACACACCAATCTCTCCTTGTCACACAAGCAGATATCTCAATACGCATCTCTCTTTCCATTTCTATATTCATTTAGTACAATTGTTCTCCTGTAAAGTCTCTGGTTGCTGGTGCCAGCACGTACTTAGTGTGTAGTGTGTACACATCTTTACATGTTTTGTGGAGTAGGGCGTTTGTTCGGTCTTCAGGGAGACAGGAACGCAGATAAAAGCAAGCTGATGTTGCCCGTCCCATATCACCACGTACTAAAACAACCAGTCGCCGCCACCACCTTTTCTACACAACTGATGATGACAATTCAAATGTAGAACAATGGAAATGTCTCAAATGTCCATCTACGCGATAAAAGGATTCTGCACCACAAAAGAGACAGATATTGCTTCCTAAACTACATACAACTACGCAATAAAATAACTTCTACTTCTGAAAGGGAACAAAATTGTTTGCATAATATCATATTTGTATGCATTTGTCTATCAATGAATGCATTCTACGTTACAGTCAACCGATATTACTAAAGACTGGAATCTTATCCAGTTGAACGTGCCACACATCCGTTTGCCCACATAAAATATACATACGTACACGTGTACAGAGTCTGAGTCTAGTTTATTCAGTTTACTGTAAAGACAATATTTCAAATCATCATCACAATCACCATGCACTGCACAAGTCACAGAATAGTTTAGGTCGTCCCTAGTAGTTGTCATTATCATAAGCATCGAATTACTGCATGTTAAAAAACGAAGATTACTGTACGCAATATTATGCAATCGTTTTAAACGCTTAATTTTTCTTTCGTAAATTAAATGCATAATATTATGTCATAATTTACGAAAATGATAACTTCAAGGCCTATTCATTTTACAACAGTATCAATAATAAATCCTATATTCTAACTAAGATAGGTTCTGTGCTGCCAAGCTGCCATGCGATCCGTTCGTGCTTCTGAGATCTTCTGAGATGAGATTTTTCAACTTTAGCTGAATTATTTTATAAACTGCCTGTACCAGCATGAGTAAATAAATATTTTTATTGGAAGAACTAGGCAAATTACACGCCATAATAAAAACATGTATACTCACAATCGAACAAAATAATAGATCAGATTAGAATCAGATGTAAACTACGATATAGTGGTAACATTACATTACGAATATTTTATTTACGTAGATTTGTAGTATGGAAAGAGTTTATAAGTGGGAACATAACATCAGTTTAGTTTTAGCAGCAGCAGTCATTCAGTGACTGAGTTCGAATTTTGCTTATTGCATAACAATAAGAATAATGATAGGAATTGAGTGTAATCTGAAATATCCTTCCGCTCTGCACCCTTCTTCGGCACCCTCGACACACACACCAGCATCTCTAAGTGTAACACACGTACCTCCACTCTATTCAAACGCAACCAAACACAAATACACCTATTTAACTACTATTTTCACATACAAACGCAATGTACACAATTATATACTCAGTTTGAGTATATAAACGAAAGAGCTGCTTTTTATTTATATTTATAGTTCTGTGGCCCTTGCCCTATCTGCCCTAGAATCCTATACCTCTCTTTTCTTTCTCTGCTATGCTTCGTCTCTGATTACTATCAACTCACATCACCTTTTATCTTGCTCTGTATTATTATGCATTACATTCATTCGAACGTATTTATTACTTTGTGGGTGCTGGTGGTGGTGCAAAGGCAGGCAGCTCCAACGGTGGTGGTGTGGTGAACGCACGTTCTTTTCTGTCTGTCTATGTTCACTCTCTCAATGTGTGTGACTCCTTTCGTCCATTATTTGGCTATTACTTACTTAGCAGTTAACTTAGTTCTTGTATTCCTCTATACCATACCACTCGTGTGTTATTAAATTTCTCGTGAACAGAAAACGTAGCACATAGTCAAGTCCTTTTCATTCATATCATAATTGGAACTTAATAAGAGCCGACCTCTGCTCCTGCTTCTCTCTCCACTACAAAACTCGCGTGTGTTACACAACATTCTTTTCACTTCACATCCCTCTTCTGTATCTATCTGTCCTTTATCTCAAATGCCCTGGTTATAATACTTTCAGAGTTGCAGTGGCACTCTCCAGTCTTCTCATACTTCATATTCAACTCAAATGTGTGTACTGAACAAAATTGTGCCATGTATAATAATATCTTACAAAGGAATCATCACATCACAACTTAAAACCCTCCTTTAATCTCTATATACATATATGCCTTCTTTTTTCATACCTTCATGTATACCACGGCACTTTAACTACTCGTGCTGCATCTGACTCAATCACAAACGAGGGAGAAGGAAAGAAAATGCAATAGAGTTACGAAACGAAGGAAATGCAACGAGAACTGAAATCATATCCAATCATTATTATAAGTTGCAATAGATTTCATGCCGATAATTACAGGCTTTGCCTAATACAGCGTTGAAAAACTGCAAATCCAACGCACACAACAACCACAGACTGTGTGAACAACAGTGCTACTGAACTTCCAGTAAAAGTCTTCTGCGTTGTATTTGTAACAGAAAATTCTTTCTTTGCTAAAGGGAAGTTCGGGAAGAAAGAGTCTCTTATGAGAAGATGCAACGGAATTGTTTATGGACTTATTAGGCGAAAGCGGACAAGGCTAAACAGAGAGGAGCATAAATAAAGCCCAGAGTAAAACTTGAGTTATTCCTACAGAAGTTAAGTCTCTTCTTCTTTCCATCTGAGATTATGCATGTTGTTGTCTGCTGTAGTAAAGAGTGTACAGGAGAAACTTGTTTGTCGTTCTCATGTCACACAAATTATGTTCCAACTACTCATTCCAAGGTGTGGAATGTTTCCCTTTAACATAAGTTATTACAAGAATGCCGAATTCATGCTTGTGTGCTTTACCATTCAAAAACTATATAAGCATACAAAACACTACAACGAATATTCTATCAGGAATACATGTACACAAGATTCAACCACAACAGCAAACAAGAAAGATATACGACTTTTAGAGCTTTACACTTTATACTCTTAGTACAATGTATGTCGTACAAGCCTCAAATCCCCTATGAACCAACAAACGTCACTATATATTTTGTAGATGCTCAGCTGAAGAATAAAGAAGTGTATCTTCTCTCTAAATTTATTTACGGGGTTGCTACATATATTCTGTGTAGCTACTTCGTATGTGTTTACAGAGAGAGAGAGAGAGAAGTGTATATGACCTATCATTACATAATGTACAACTTTTCTCGGTAAAAAATTCAAAGACATTCAGTGTCATTTCATTCAGTCGTCTACAACTAACTAACATTCACATTCAGTGGAAAATAAACACGAGGATCCCAACTGGATTACATTAGTGTCATTTGTGTGTCGCTTCCCCTCTCATAATTTTCACAGAGTCGGCTCGTATATTTCGCTTCATGTCTCATTCCAATGAAAACACTGTGATACTCATGTCTTTCATGTATACTGTGGTGCATATACGTATAATCTCATGTTCAACTAGTCCTATTTACACGCAGGCATCAAATGTATTGAAAGTCTTTGTACAACAAGGACTGAATGTGAGACATTGACTCAATTTGTGTGTGTGAGCGGAAACATAGAAAACGCATTGCGAAGAAGACTATACACACACACCTAAAATATTGTCTCATCTCTGTCGACTCAACTCCGAAGTTAGAGCATTCAGCTGAAATTCGTCAACATTCCTGATAATACACCGTCCAGAACAGGAACGGTCTAATTCGGTCTGACTTAACATAAGAAAACCTTACAAAACGATACACCTTATTGACTGCAGGAGTGTTAATAGAGACAGTTTGTTTTTAGCAACACAGTAATTAGTGTAACATGTAAAAATAGTTGTATAATTATTTTCATCCCACATGAAAATTCTACTATTCTTAAGAAATAGATTAATATGATACAAGTAGATATAGTAACTCCGCAATGGCAGTACCTACATATATACTAATTGTAATATAATATGATAAGTGTAGCATTGGAAAGTTTTTGATTAATACATGCAATAAAAATATTCTTGTTTTCAAGCTGGTCCATATACTTAATGGAATTTATTTAGTGTTTTATCTATAACTGTAAGTTGGGAGAAAGAGATCCTAGAATTAGAACAAGTCAAGAAAGTATTTGGGAGAATGACATTTTATTTTGGGACGTTTTCTGAGAATGACGCTTAAGATCTAATTTTGCAAGGGAAGAATGCTGCAATAAAGTGTACAATAAAGATAAAAAGGCCGGAGAGAGAGAAGGATGAGTTGAGAAAGAAAACATACACATACTTATAGCAATAGTGTTACGTAAACAATCAAAATAAATACAATGTGTCATAGACATGACGTAATAAGTAAGGCCGCTCGCTTCATCTCCTCGTTGGTTGCTACACGTCGAGCAAAGACTAAAGTAAAGAACGGAAAGCCCGAGCGAAACCAACGGAAGAGCGTAACAACCGTGTCCCGAAAGAAGAAAAGACAGAAAGGCGAAAAGAAAAGCGGCGGCGGCAGCCGGTCTTGTTGCCTTACTGTCACTCTCCGTCTTTTGAACTTTAAAAGTCCGCTTTCGGAAACCGAATTTTATGCACGCATACAGGATTACATTCACGACAGAGAAAAACAAAGTCTGTTCAGATTCCTCAGCTAAAACGACTTACTTTGTGCTTTACAACAGCTTAGGTAGAAATACAATGTGCACAAGTCTAATATTATTATTCCTGGAGATATATTCATAGAGAGAAAAGGAAAAGATGAGTCCACGAGTCATTCCTTCTCTCTGCAGGCTAAAAAGTCAAGTAGGAAGTTTAACTAAGTAAGTCAATCAGAGTCATTCTTTTTAACGAAGCAACAGTCAGAAGCTGAGAAGTTGACTGTTGGCCATGTGGATCCCTTCTGTTTGAAAAATTTCGGTATTATCACAGCTCCCCTTTGAGCACTACCCGCGACACAGAAAGAGAGATAGGAAAAAAGGAAGTAAAGCAAATTTACATTTTACATCCACAACACTAAGGCATACGTATTACACACAGATATATACTACACTTGAAACTCCATCATCTCCAAACACAAATAAACAACTTCTTTTGTTCACATTTTCGCCCCTATTCTTTACATTACTAATACTAGACTTACTTAGTACTCACTTATACTCAAGCAAACTATATCGTCATACTCATTATCAATCAGTTTAACTCTTCATCTCTCTTTCTTCTCCGTCTTTCCTGCCTTTACTCTTTATTTTACTTTTCTACCCACATCAGACTGCTCCTACAAATGGGAACTTGCAATTCACCATCCTCATGCTAATTCACTATTTTTACACACAACAATACTGCCTAGACTCTTTTAAATGATTCTATGCATTGGTAGTGTACGTAAATAATTTTCTTGGATAATAATATTATACTCCTACGAATATGACAAACATTTTTAACAGACACACGAAAAATTCCATTTGAAGAAAACTAAATAGATAATCATACGGATGGTCTCAATCTCAATACTAGTCTTAAATTACTACTGTAAAATACTTTTCAATTTCCATTTAATCAGCTTAGAATGAATACGTTTCTATGTATCTGTATGTAGCTCATTGTGCACTAAAAGGTGTAGGGTAGGTTATTGTGAGTAAAATGCTTTACACACACAACACATCACCTTTTTACAAACAGATTAAGAAGTAAAGCTGTGCAAAAAGATTTTTTTTAGAACTTTGTTAAAGTCAGCATAGCACAGAGTTGACACGAAACGACTTTATCTCTTAGTTGATCCTGTTGATTCGTAAGTGTAATGTATGTGCTGTAATATTATATCATGCTCCTGCTATAAACATACATCAACCTTAACACTCTGAGCTACATACATGTATAATACTGTTGCGTTGTTGTGAATTGAAGTGATCTGGAAAAGCTAAGTAAGTACAAAAGCCACGCGAACTTTTCTATACACAGAACTTTGTCACTTTGATCTTGAAGTTGCTAACTGCATGCATGTGAGTGAGTGTCTGCAGCCTAGCGTGCTTATTTCGCATATTATCCCAACCTAGTTAAGTTACATACACATACACGATATAAAATTACACTTTCGTTAGTCTTTGAAATGATAATATATATTATAAGTGGTAAATGGGCATATCGATATAGAGATATAGGTAGCTAGTTGAGGTATACGCTAGGCTACACAGCGACTGAAGTATGTGAGGGATTTCTATCATGTGTCGTGTCACTCTCATCAATTATTCTATGAAACAGACTCTATCACTATGATATTTAACTTAACTCACGGCTAACAACTCTCATAACCAGACAAACGCACCGACGAGACTTGTGGGATTATCCTGATACACAAACAGATATGTAGGATGCATAAAAACTTTAGTCAAGAGCAACCAAGTCTCCTTCGTCATTTTTCTTTTTCCTGTACATGTGTAACAGGGACTGAGTCAGTGAGTCTGTGCGAAGCATGTTCGGTAGTTGAGTTACTTTTCAAGATGCATACAATATAATAAATACAACACGGAACTACCCTTTCATGTTTACCTACCCAATTATTCTTCTCACACACAAAAGTCTTCGTCGTAACACGAGACATTTATAACTATAAACATACCTAGTTTAACCAGCACGAAATAATTTAGATTTCAAATTTCTTAATAACCTTAACGTGCTTACGTTTTCTTGATCCAATTAAAATAATACTAAATACTTTTTTCACAACCATCACGAACTTCCCCACTGAAATCTCTGTCCTAGTTCTTCTTTCCCTGAAAATTGAACCTTAACCTGCTAACAAGGTAATTCCGATAAATGGAGATAATTTATGCAGGGATTGTGTATGCATCCTCCTTCTAAGTAGAAGATGGATTTTGTATGAAGTTTTGACAGTTTCTTGAAAATGTGAATAATGAGTTGAACATTTCTTACCCCTGGAATCAATAGGGCTCAGTCTTAAAGAGGCAGTAGGACTTGTGTGTAGACCAGAGTATAAAGGGTCCATGTATGGTGTAAGTCGACTGTAAGCAGCAGCGGCTGCTGCCGCATGTAGCTCCGCCGCCGAACCCGTCACTCCAGGAGTTGGCGTCCCTCCTAAAATCCCACTCGGAGCTCCTCCGCCTTCAACTCCACTCCTGGGTCGCCCCGCCAGCAATGACAATTCGGGCAAGCTCGGTGTACTTCCGCTAACAGAAAGTCTGAAAACAACCACAAGAAAAATTCACAGTTAGATAAATTCAAAATAATTTTTAATTAATTCAATAAAATGTACATAGGTAGGTATTATGTAATAAAACAGCCTTTTTTTCTTAACGCACTAAATAATATTACTGTAGCCCATAATAAATATCATCATCATTCTCAACTTGGAATTTAAATATTATTATTCGTATGCAGTTTTAATTTCACTCCCATTTCCTGAGTGCATGAGCGTAAACTGCAATCAAAACTATAAAGAATAGCCTGTAGTGCGTACTTGAAGCAAAGTGTTAAATAAAAATGTATTTCTAAGTTTCTGCTAAGCCTTTAGCATGTGTACATTGTACACACATAATTTTTTATTGTATTGCTTCATTACTATTTCATTACTGATTACACATTTTATAATGCTACATTAAGGAAGCCCACAATCCATTATTCCAGTCACACCACACACACAACCCGAGTCGAAAATAAAGTGAAATAATAATAAGACATTGAAAAGCCCAGATTAAAAAGCATTGGAAAATAAATGTATCTATCTAAATTACTTTTGATTCACACAACAAAAAGGAGAGTCGGAAACAAGCTCAAAAGTCCAACTGCCAGACTAAACACATAATTACAGTAATATTAGTTTCATCATCATCTGCTACAAAACAATTTAGTTTTCCGAATCTAGAGCAGACTTGCCACAATAACTGCAATTGACTTTTCTTTGTATAAATCCACCGTAGCTGTAGTAGTAATACTATACACGCTAAATAAACCAAGTGTTTAGAAAAGAACACATACTATATAGTAGGGATGAATATGAATATAATATTATACACATAGAACGGACGTGAGTGGAGCATGTGGAAAAAGTACATAGGAGCCAGAACTGGATTGCAATGATTAGCATTTATATAACGAAAGTCAATTCAGTTCTGTAGCTGGTCTTTTGCTGGAACCTGAATTCTCCGCACGCAACAAAGGCGAAAGGAGCGAGAAGTGGAAAAGGGCAATCTGAACAAGTAAATACTAACCGACTACTCGTAATAACCCAAGAAACATTTGTGCGTATTGTGAACATACACACAAAGCCAAGTTGACTTTACTACTTACAAAACTTACAATCGTAAATGCCATACCTGTACAGGTAAAAAGTAAAAACTACTACAAGCAACATTCCTCACTGACCGATTGAATTTTTTCTTTATGAGAAATACATCAATGTAGCAATATCATGGATTTGGTTATTCCTCCACATCCAGTGGAAGCTCCAAAGCAGAAGAACGTCAGACAGAAAGCTTTTAGGAATAAATGAGCAGAAAAGAAGCTCCTGTTTGATTCCAGAGCACAGCAGATTGAGCTGAAGTAGCAGACCCCTTTCCACTTTCCATGCCAATAGTTAGGACTACTTCACACACACAGAACTCCATACAAAGTAATTCCAGAGAGAGTGGAGTAGTAGAGGTACTAAGGAATCTCTTTGTTTTTATGAGCCAGTCTGTCTGAGCTCATTGATGTACGTGGCCAGCAACTTAATTCTTTTTCTTTTCATTCGTCCATGCATTTGTTCAGCACACAAACTAATTTCCAAGTCTTCCTCAATATAGCTTACTTAAGGATTTCATTTCAAAGATTCTTGCTGACTGCTCCTTGCTGTGTAGCTAATACTAATAAAACAACTTAATACAGATACACATTATACACATACTCCAAACACACAAGAGTCATATTATGTGTATACCTGTGTGTATATAGTGGATAATATTATAATGGTATATAGCTGCTCAATCAAAGGAGGAGAGTAGTATAGGAGTAATATGATACAAGAACATAATAGAATATGTAATACTTATGCACACAGAAAGGTGACTTGACTTGAATTGAATTCATGGAACTCTCGTGTATTTATTCTCCATCTTATCTTCCAAGTCAATCCAGTCGAGTCAGTCCATGTCCAATTTCAATCCTGTCTTCATTTCCATTCTCTCAATTCAATTCCCTCAGCTTTTTGCTCTCTCTCTCTACGTTATACGTATACATGCATGTGCATTGCAACAGAATACACACACCACCAGGCAATACAATGTGGAATAAGTAGTCAAGTGGCTCTGCATTATACAATTCTGATGGTATAATATTATTAAACGAAAATAAATATTATACAGAAGAGAGAGAGACGAGTGCGAGAGAGAGAGACAAGGAAGACCACCTCACCTTGAAATCGAAATGCTCAAGTTAAATCCAAATCTGATGGAATAATTATTATTCCAATTCGAGCTTACAACTTATTACCTCACATCGGCAGAGAAACTATAACTCTGCAGTAGTCGCATCGGGCATTCTTCTCAAACATATTATACTCATCGTCAACATGCGAGCAACACAAAATTTTCTATCTATCTCTTATATCAGATGGAGATAACACACGTTCTCTAATGATAATATTAGTAATACAATATTCTACCCCAACTATCTCAAGTCTCAAGTAACGAATACTAAATTAAGTAATTTTCTGTAACAAAGAGTATATAAATATACACCTGTAGTTCAGAGATAATAATTCTGTTATGAATATCTAGTACTACAAACAAACACACATGGCTGTAGACGGGAGATATATCAAAATAGTTAAAGTGGAACTGGAAGAAGGACTGACCTGATTTCCAATGGATCAACTAGAGCTACTCTTTATACAAATACCACTACTACCACTACGATTACTACATAAAGTGAAAAAATGAAAGAGTTTTGTTCATGATGTTTGGGCCATTGTGTGTGACGACGGCATAATAGAGAATTTCCTTACACAGTTGCTCTGCTGTCAAGTGAATGAGTCAAAGAACCCGCAACAAGTCCCCTCTCTCTCGTACACACATCGTTCTGTTTAATCTGCATGTGAATTTACCTGTAAGTATATTCCTCACTCCCTTAAGATTTGTTCAACACTCTGCTACCATCACTTACTGCACCAACTACAAAACGTGTCTCTCTTACTTACAACTCGGCTCCTTCTTTTCGTATCTCCTTCTTCCATGCTACCTGCCTCTGCTCTTCTGGCTGCATGGAATTCCAAACTTTGTGCTTAGCATAGCAACACTGATAAGATGTTGCATTGCATTATGTACATAACCTAGCTATGTACTACTACACAAAAACACGAAACTCAACTTGTTCCATGAACATACACACATACTGCATAGTACAATGTCTTCTCCCGAGTAGGTCATAGTCAAGGCTAGTCACTCGATCTACACACTCACTAATATATTAATGTGTAACAAGAATTTCTATATGCAACACATATTATGGAATATAGCTAAAGGTTATAGCTTCATGTTTCATTATAATCATATTATGCATCGTGTATACCTGTAGTTTAGATGTATAGCTGCAGATATGTGTAATGAATGTAGTTATATGTAAGAGAGGAGGAGTGCAAGCAGAAAAACGTCATTTTTAGTTAGTTATGTAGTTGTAGGTGAGTTATCTCTGAAAACCAACGAGGCTGACACAAGTGACCAAAGGAAAGAGACGAGACATGACACGACAAGTACATAACGAACGACATGACTGAAAACTGGAAAAAATTACTTTATGATACATGATACAAGCGAATACACTGCCAACCTGCCTTCCTCACTTCACCTACCCATACAAAATCAAAACCGTCTCGTTGCTCCTGCCTTAACATTAACACGCTTTTCTTTCGAATACAAAAAATTATAGTAAACGTTTTTAATTTGTAATATTTATGCATCTCAAAGAACGGAAAAACCTACAAAATTATGGTTAACAAAAATATAAGCTAATATAATTTGTGAAGTAACGAGTTTGAAGTGTTGCAGAATATAGCTAATTGAAAATTCTTTGTGTGAGTTCAAGTGAAGGAGTCTAGGCGTTTAGGAGATAAAGAGAATTATTACAAGAGTATTTACACAGAGATATTGATTCAATAATACTTCGCTTTGACTTTGTTGTTAAATACCTTTACCTGCTAGTCAACTTTTATTTAATCTATTTCATCTTGTAGCAACCACACTACCCTCTCATCCGAATCTCACCAACCAACCACTTTTTCACAATGCAAGGCGCAAATCAAGCCGAGAGTGTATGAAAACATTACAATAATCAAATGTACATCCCCTGCAACACACAAACATAGCGAGAGCACAAAGCGTTATATCAATTTGCATAAATGTTTTTCTAATATAGCCATTTGAGCTGCAAACTGCATATTATTATAAATTTATTGCTCATGGAAATATTTGACATAGCTGCAATACTCACGTTCACATTTTATTACTTTTCAGCATTCCGAGAGCGAACATTAAGACTGTCATCCACCAAACGAATTATTATTTGCTTTGCTTTGCTCTTGCTATATTATTAACTTTATTGCTATACTACACATTTAGTAGTAGTAGTAGTAGTGAGTAATAGTTACCAGTGAAATCCAGTCTTTTAAATTGCAATGATAACTGGCTATCCATCTACACCTTCTCGCATAACATTATTACACTGAAATGCACACTGTCCTCTCAACAGAACTATTAATGATAAAATTTACTGCTCCGTTGTTTCTCTCTGTTCGTACAGCCAACAAGCACATGTTGTTCTGTATACGCATTAATTCTTCTTGGGCTGTGTTGGTGGTGCATTAAACTGAGCAAGAACACCACGGAGAGTGAAATAATTACGCGAGTGAGCATTCTATGTAACTAACTACTTTCATCCTCTGAAATATTTCAGAGGATATCAATTGGCTGGCTAAAGCATTCATTACGGAGCTATAAACACAAATTACACGCATCCCCGGCTGATTAGCAATATATTATTTACAGGTCGATTTAATTGTTAATTTACAAGTTTTTTCCTTCAAGGACAAGTTCCTTTCGCCTTTTGAATGTCAACGAGACTACAACAACCACCTTTAAAAAACTTGGACGAAACCATTTCAAAATGCACACAACTCTCCAACAAAACACGCAAAGCTATCATTTATTATTCTAATAAACATTTTCAACTCTTTCTTTACATTATTACTACGTGTACATTTAGGCACTCCACACATTCAACCTAACAAAAAGCTAACATCTTCATTTCTAAATTTATCGTTATCGTTAAATAGCGAGAGAGAGAGAGAAAGAAATAGGAGATGGAGAGATGAATTATCCCCTGTGCAGTATATGAATGTATTATAATACTTAATGCATTATAAAACAGACGAGTTGAGTTGCCTCATCTCGACTGGGCTTATTGGACTGGTCTGTGGATGATTAGACGTTAAGACCGCCATCTGATTCTAATTACAGAGTAGTCTAGGCCACCTCGATATATAATCTCGTCTGATTTACAACTTTACTCAAACTACAAACATAAACGTACACACACAAAGGGAATAAGTCTATATAGTATTTATACATGTACTACTAGTACCTGTACACAATAGACAATACCTAGGTACATACGAAAAAATAACCTGTATAATGCATATAAATGCAGACTGGGTAGTATTGAGAACATTAAATAAAGACACATACGAAATAACAAGGATTGAGAAAATAAAGACGTTAAAATCCAATTGGTACGAGTATGAGGTAACAACAACACCCATGCAGTCCCTTATTATACTTACAGCAACATCAACGTGAAAATCCTGACTCGTTTTGTATCGTTGTTGCTCCTGCCTATTTAAAAATTTATGTCCGAGAGTGAGAGAGATAGCTCTGCAGCTACACAACCCATAGAGAATAACGAAGCAAAGTAAGAAAGAGACAGACTCATTCATTCATTCAAGTTAAGTTAGTTTTGTTGGTTGAAGTGGTGGTGGTGTGGTGGTAGTGATGTAGAGATAGAGATGCGACGCGGAGGTGAGCTAAAGGATTATAATAATAATATCATCCAGTAAAACTTCACTTGACTCGGGCTAAAGGAGGCAGCTTACACTAACGTAAAGACAATTGAGCTTCAAAACAATATAATCATCTTTGGGTCGGATGATGATGGTGATGGCCATAGACTTTCCTATACACGGCAGAACGTATAAGGTATACTAAATAGTAATAGTCGTAAAGTGGGCAAGAAGACGCACACACATACACATAGCACACACAGAGTAATATTATTCAGTCGGAGGACTCACATCATCCCCTTCTTTAGCATAAACTCCACTAACTACCACACTGCCTGTATTGCAGTAGACACAACGATGCGAGGAGCACATACCTGATATTTTTTGATTCCACTTGCCTTCACTTACTTTACCCTTAGGTTTCTCACGCTGTGTGTAATGATAGTAATACACGAGTCACAAGCATGTTAATAGCAGGTCTGACTAGTGCTTAATGCCCAGCTCAGACTCTTTTACTCATCATTATACTTATATTTTTCTATGTACGTGCACAACTACCCAATATACTACACACACATAAAAGTCTCGCTACATAGTCAAATCAACAGATGAAAAATAACTTTATCATCTATTTTGTTCTTCCAGTACGAGTTCGTAGACGGGAAAGTGTATATTCCTGTATTGCTGTAAAAGTGTAGCGTGTACAACGTCAAGGTATATAAAAGCTCTCTGCTGTGTTCTCTTGATTTACCTTAAACAAAAGCGTCAGTGCATACAATAACGTACGCGCAAAGCTAACCACAGCAGCACACAATTCCACGTCCAGGCAGAACATAATTGTAGTAAATACAAGAAATAAATAACAGCAGACTCTGTGTATGTGTTGCATACTCGTGTGTATTCTAAGCTACATTCCTCCACTATCAAATCGTCTTACACAGCTAATTTTTACTTATTTACATTTCTTTCAGTGGTTTGGGTGAGTTGCCTGTCTGTCGTGTATCCCATATTTTTTAAACTCACTCATGCTAAGACTATAACACTTTTTCTAAATTTCACTCTCAAACATTTTTGTTAACATAATCTGGGAGTAATAATATAACACTGTGTGCATGCACGAGTCTACTATCTGTACACTACTTATATTAGTAGAACGTCTGTTCCACAGCTCATCCCGTAGCAAATGCCCTCGTTGATTAGCATGGACGGTCTGAATTGAAATTTTTCAGGTAACTGGCAACCAAGAAAGGTATATGCTTCTTGCAAAGAATTTGTTTCGTAAAACTAAATAGAATCGAATAAACAACAGGAAAATGTTTGTTGAACACAGAACAGTTGTATTCTTGGTTTTAAACTGGCATAAGCAACCCTTCCCTTCATCAACCTACTAGTTGGGGATCATTCGTCCCACTTTGCCTGCAGCAAACTGTCAAAAGTCAAAATAATAATATTATGTATGTACATATGAATGCATGATTTCAAAAAATACCATCATCATCATCCGCCCTTCTTCTTTCTTTAGTCAAATCAAGCTCACCACACTCGGAGAGTTCTATTACTATTATTATTGCTATGAGTCAAACGAAGGAAACTCTTTACCCACAAGAAATACTACAACAACTAACAAAAAGACGTGAAACCACACAAGGCACAACCACCACCATCAGTGAAATATGTGTAGGCATGTACAACGAACGTCAGTGATCAATTTCCTCATAAACTTTAAAAATGCAACAAAAATGAAGTTATTCTAGGAAGTTGCTAATGCAATGCAATGCATCTAAATATGGAACATGTATTATTATGAAAGGAAATAGAATTGGAAGGGAGTTTGCAAAAATGACTCCAACTTGCCAACAACTCAGCACTCGAAACGAAGGAAGGCAAAGCAGAAAGAAACTAATCAAAATTCATTTAGGAAAAGGAAGGACGGACTGTTGGGACGGCTGCTGCTGCTGCTGAGAGCACAAAGCACAAATGCAATTAACAGGTGCAACAGGTCAATCAAATCCAAATGAAATAATTAGCCACGTTTTTGTAGTTGTTGTTGTTGAGTTACATAGATAGTTAGATATACGCGATGATGTGTTTGTAGCTCACCTTGCAAGAAAAATCACTACTGATTGAACAAGAAAACTAATCCACAGTCAACCAATTACTATGGTGTATACGCTACGACCCTTTCAATTCGAAAAATAATATTCTATGCTAACCACTCACTCACTCCAACCTGAATTAACAAGAAACTGAAATTTTCTCTCTGTGAATATTCGCATACAGGTATGCATATCTCATGTAGTGTACGAAAGCAGAAGCCGCTTTTTCATAAAAGTACAATGCAATCCTCCTCCTCCCATCAAAACGCAACACGAATTGCTCTTTGGAACATGAAGAGACCACAGTTATACTTATATCAATGTAAATACTCGCTTTATACACAATCTACTATTATAAAAGCTAATGTCCCCTATATAAAAACCAAGTCTGTATAGATAAGTATTCCAAATACACAATATGTATAGGTATACCTATAAAATATTCTATGTAACCCGAGGAAATTAAATACACAGGCAAATCTAATCAACTATATTCCGTAACAGCTATATCATCATGACTATAGTACACGTAAGTTTATAAACATGCCTCTGTGTCTGTACACACTAAAAGTCAAAGCTACTACACCTCCACTATACAAACAAACGTAGCAAACACACACACATACACACAAAGAATGAATTGTATGCAAATCGTCTGTAAATGTGCACACAATGCACATGGACAGGAGAAACACGTTGAAGTAGAATATTCGACTGTGTGCTTACGCAGAATTGTAAATATAAAGCCAGCACACCGCATTAAATTACAATTACCTAATATAATGGTAGCTCTCAACCTTCTGCGTCAGAATTATTTCCCTCTCTCTCTCTCGCACTTATTTGCCGATCATTTCTGCTTTGCCTGACGACGACGGTCTTGACTCTTGACTTGCCTGTCCCGTCTCATTCGTGGCTACCGTACAACTCTATACAGCTAAAACTCTGAATACCAAACATGAAAATCTAAAACCAGCTGAAAAATTTAACTCCTACTTTGGTCTGGAACACAACTTTCGTTTTCCAAATGAACACGCAATATTTTCCTGTGCAAGTACTCGCATTGCTTCGTTCAAGATCCTTCTTTTCACTAACTGTGTACTATTTAACTCGAAAAAATCCATTACAATTTATAAAATCGTCATGTCATACTTTCATATAGCTAATAGATTGCTTTACCAATATAAATAGGAGTCACATCACGTTATGCTATTTTTTACCTTGTCCCTTTGCACATAAATGAAACCGTACACACAAGTAAACACATACAAGTAGAAAAATGTAAGAGTGATATTTGCCACGTACGCTAATAACAAATGAACATATCGAATGTTCATGGCCTGGTATTACTTTTCACATACAGTATTACATTGTATGTGATAGGGACAGAGTATTTAACACGGAAAGAGAGAGATAGATTAATACATCATCACATGCAAAGCTATCGAGTTAACATAACAGCAGTCTTTGTTGATTGTCCTTGTTATATTATTTCGATCAGTCTGGTGAGTTTACGTCTGTTGTGCTTTTCCATGCACTCACCAACACAGAACGATATCTCTTCTCTTTCTATACATAATTCATCCTACATCCTACCAAACATCTTCTTTTAAGCCACCTAAATTCACCTAAACATTTATGCGTACAAAAGACAAGTCTTCTCTTTCTTCACTTTACTACCTTACCCACCTGCTTTATTTACTCATTTCAAATGCTCCACCCTACACAATATACATTCTTCTGCTCCTTCTACACCTTCTACTCAAAAAGACAAGAAAAATCCAAGAATTCCCATTCCCAAACTCAACGCTACCTTTTTTCTCGGCTTTGTATAGGTAAATTGTTGCTTTTTCTCTCACTTTGACTCTCTCTCTCTGTGTACACAATAGATTTGTTTCCTTCGAACATAAATATCTGTATTAGTGGTCCACAGAACCATTCCTGTACAAAAGGTAGAGCAGCAGCGTGTGTGCATTTAGTATTTTACTCAAGGACTTTTCCAATTCATTCTTCTTTTCTGGCAATAATCAGCAGCGCTTAGGAGAGATATAAGCTTAAGACTGATCTATTCAAACCTTTTTGATGATCATCTTCCTTTTAAGTGGAATTCTTGAAAAATTCAAACTCTCGAGGTAGACAACAGTCAGACCTTCGGCAAAAATTTGTATTATTCAAGCATTTCAAAAGTCCATTGGCTTGACTTGACTGAGCTGACGTGACATTGAATGAACATAGTACAGCACAGGTTGCATTCACATGCCTAAATACACTATGCTTCATTTCTTGTAAACTACACCAGCTCTGGAGTGTTTAAAAAGGTCAAAACTATGCTATTGTGTGGAATTTTACGTGGATATCTGTAGTAATAGAATATTTCATTGAAAGTTGAGCTTTTAAAGTCGCATAGAGTCGGAGACTAATAAATATATCGTTTCACATCTGTGTGTTGAATCTGTTTGATCCTGCCTACTATAGAAGATGCGTAATCACTTGTGATTTGAAACACGGAGGTATTTATTTTGACTACTACTACTTGTATGTTCTGGTAGTACTACAACGAAAGCAGGTAACTTAAGTTGCTGTCTACTTTATTTGCTTGCGTGACATGACAAGGAATCCATACGCAGACAGACATACCACCATGATGATACAACAATGCAAATAACGCATAGAGACAGCGTACAACTAAACCAACCCAAAGAACAAGACGAGGGACATGGTGATCTGCCGATGATGAGATGATGTTACATTTTATCTCCTCCTGTTCTTACAACATATCTTCCGTGATTTCTACTTTCAAATGCTTCTGCAGGTAATAACTGTTGTGCTCTTACGCTCAATGTGTATTTATCTTCTTAACGAAGCCCTAACTGGAACAGACTACCTCTCCTACACTACAGGCGTAGTATACACAGCTAAATAGATATGTACGTCATATTTAGGCTGATGGGTTGCTACACAATGCACTTTGTGTGAGTAAAATACTTATTACGTCGTATAACGAACTGTGAACCGTCTGCTGCGGTGCCTGGCTCTTGTCTCGTCCTTTCTATATTCGTTACGTTAAAGCATCACACACACAGAAAAATTATTATATACTTTGACGGCTAAAGAGCATAAGGCATTGCGTTACTTTTCATTTAACGTCCACCTCTCTATCTCAGTCTGTGAGTGCGTTTTTGACACGCTATGTGCCTAGCCTCACCAACAAACAAAAGAAGACTCTCTGTATACCAACCATAGCCACTCTACTAATTTCATCGTTTCCACTTTTCCATTGTTAAGACAAAAAGCAAGGCAGCTATTTAACTATTCCATTACAATGTACAACATCCCTTCCAGTTCAACACTCACTCAACTTTGTCTTCAAACACACAACAAAACGATGCCACAGAAGCAAAAACTTCCACGAATGCGAAATAATTTATTTCCTCATTGAAACTGACGCACAAAGCAATTTAATTGCACATGGCAACTGCAACTGGGCAGCTATCCGTTTCAATTCTTTCAATATGCCCAAGGAAATATACCAAAATGCCGACAGCTCCCAATCGTTAAGACGAAGAAAGAAAGAAAGACAGTTCTATATACTTATGAGAATTCCGTCGAACAGAATCATTAGTGATAACCACAAGAAGCTTAGCCACAAACCCTTCCACTCTGTCCAATTTTATTTTCGTGTCAAAATCAAAGTCTTATAGAAGAAGACGACGACGCTGCTGCTGCTTTGTGGTCATCGGTTCAAATGGCTCCATCGGGGCATATCATATATCCATGAAATGAAACGTCATGCATGCCAATCACTCGCTCACTCAACAAAATTACACCACCACCACACATTGCACTGCACATCATAATATTATACCAGCTAGTCTACTTATACCTTCAAAAATGCATATACTACTTTTATAAATGTATGTTAAACGAATTTAGAGTTTCATATGTATATTAGTTATAGGTACCCGAATCCGTATCTGTCAGATGATGCATTTCACCCTTATCATCAATGTCAACAACAGACAAACAAGCCATAAGCAGCATTTCTGCGTACAAAACTAGCGATTATATTCCACAAGCATCTTTGTATATTCCACGAGGTTGCATATGAATAATAAATAAGTAGAAAATCCCAAAGATTGAGTAGTTGATGTAAGGAAAATTGAGGATAAAAAATGTTTCACCTTAAAAAACTGGCCACAAGAGAGTCAAAAGCCTATGTGAGGAGGGAATAAAACATGATGGAGTATTAGTCACTATTTAGATGCTAACTGAGCCCAACCCCAGGCAACAAAACCACATTGGGTCGTATAGTTCTCTCTCTGTGAGTCTCTTTCTAGTCTCTGTGTATTACCTATGCTGAGCTTGATTGAGATTGAGACATTATCCGGTTGGCCAACCCATCGTGATTATTATGATCAGTACGAGTAGTAAAACCTCATCCTCCTCACTTTTTCTGTCGTCATTACGTTCTTGTTGTTGCTGTGTAGCATGATCAAGCTAATAACATCTTCTTGCCAATTCCCATTTCACAGGGAATCTCCAAACACAATAATATGTAGACATACAACACAAAGGATACTCAATTTCTTTCTCATCTCCTTTTACTTATTATCCTTAGCTGAACTTTGCTTTGCTCTTCTTCTTTTTCAGTCTCAAATGAATCAGTTACACAGAGAATAAAATGCGGAGTCTTATCATTCAATCCTTCTGTCTACTCTCCACGACTAAACGATTTCAATTATATTAGAAAAGTTTCCGTTCACGATTTTTCTTAATACACTTGCAGCGTGTTGTGTGTGTGCAACCTTTTCACATACGATACGTGCACGGCGCATTTACTTAACCGGATCGCTTTACTTAATTCCACGTTGTTATGTGTGTACGAAACACAACGGGAGTGCCACAGATGTATTTTCAATTCACTTAACAGTATTAAGACTACTACTGTAATGTGTACAATGTATAACGCACATATAGATATAGAATTCACTGTGTACACGCAGTGGAAAGACCAAAGCTCTAAAATTAGCTGAGAATAAGGAAATCCATAGATGTTCGTGCGTTGCTTTCTTCTGTGTCTGTATAAGTAACTGTGTGCACTTAAATGCAAAGCTCAGCTTTGCACACAACACCAACCCGGAAAATATTCACCCCCTAAATCCAACAACGACACTACACAGAGACAAACAGTCACACAACAGATTTGTTTGCTACACACGCTGAATTCTTAGTCTACTTACATAACTGACTGTTTAACAGCACCAAAATAGTTCCGTTCTCTCCCTTCTTTATAATTTATCTCTTTTTAAACACTTCCACTACTACTGTTAAACATCACAAGCATGACACTCAAAATCAACGCACCGATTATTATCAACGAAATTACCCACACACATTAAATCACAATTCTACACAACAAAAACTCTTAGTACATGTAAACAAAACCAATAAATTGATAGTTACAGTTTTAAAGCTGCACTTTTGTCACGTTTCACTCTAAAAATTATTTTTATACGATTATACTGGTAAATCTATTATTTTTCACAATAATTACATGTAGAGCATATAGAGTGCGTTTCATACATCCACAACACTTGTACTTTAGTAATAGCAATAAAGAAAGGTCAGGTACTTTTTGAATCCATCACATCACCTCACGTAGTAATGATAGAATATAAGCAGAGCATTAGTGCAACAATAAAGTAGTTAAAACCCCACAAGAGAATCTGGACCAACAACAGCGTCTTAGGTAGTTGGGAATTGGTTGAAATTGAGCGAGAGCATTATTTCTCACTGAAACCAAAAAGATGATGATTACAAAGCGTATGCCTTTCGGATGAAGGTAAATGATGGAGATGGGCAAGAAAATAACTTAATCAACTGAAATTATTCTGCTGCTCCAACATAAAAAACGCCACTGCAATTCAATTCCGATTGAGAAAACAGACATGTAGCAGAGATTCAATCGACGTATTGCAATTTCGTTTGCCAAACTTGTACACACACGCTATACGTTGCAGCATAGACTTTGATTGTGTAAGTATGAAATCTAAATGTACGTATGTAGAGTGTATACAGGGAAGATGTTAAGTGTCCGTCTGTGTTTTGGAACGTACAAAGCTGTAAGATGTGAAGGTAAGTCGTCTCATGATGATGAATGCATGTAAATCCAACCCCTGTCTGCCACGTTTGTTTTGGCCTGCAAGTTTTTTAAAGCACCATTTGATTTGATTCTCTGAGAAGACACAACTACAACACACTCAACTCGATTGAAGATGATAATATGGTAGAGAGCAAAGCACCGCAGAAATATCTACACAGAGACGCTGCACACTACACCGTAAACGTATCTTTTCTATACAAAGTAAGTAAGGAACAAACTGAATCTGAATCCCAAATCAATGCACTATGCACTGCAGCAATACAGAGCGACCCTCGTGTTCTTTTTCTTGTTGCGTTGTATATTTTGCACGTTGGAGATTACACACAGAGATAAAAGTTTCTTTACGATGATTCTCTTGACTTTGTCTTTGCACCTTGGCAAGAGTAAGAACAATCCACGTTTCTTGCTTTCTTATAATATTTTACCTATCGAATTTTCTCAACGAGATTTTCTTCTGTTTCTTGTGAGTAGTAGTGAAATTGTGTAGTGGAAGTTTGCACTCTCTGAGCCTTTCGAGGTCTACAAGTCGAATGATGAAGACACATTCAAGAATGAGAACTCAATTCCAATCGCGAGAGAAAAGAAGATACAACTCTGCTCCGCCTTGAAGGCACGAGCAAGGAGTTCGGCCACCCAAGTTGGATTTGACTACCAATCTTAGTTAGTTTAGTGCAACTAGACATAATACATAACATAACACACACATACACACAAAGATACATACCTAACCTACCACTGCCACCACCAACACGGCTTCATACATATTCTCTCTATATGCTCACACATACTTCATATACAAACACACAAGTCACTCACTCTCTAATATTATTCCCAGGTTCGCTATACACACAACTTGCTCCTTCTGCGCTTATATGACTTCTTATTACCATCTTGTATCTCTCCCATACACACATGTGCATCACAGCAAATAATACGCAACTGGTTCATCATAATAATAAGCCAAAAGCCCAAACAGTTAAAAACTATGCAGAGCAAAGAATAGCAGCTCGGGATATATACCTATCTGTTATAGTAACCTTTGTAGCTTAACCTTATTACTATTAATTCCTTTATAACGAAGCAAATATGAAGGTAATATGCACACAATGTGTCCTTATAGCATTTGAAAACTTTATAATGGATATACATATTTATATATCTATATGAATATTATATTATATAAGCTTTAGCTTAAATTGAGTTGGCGAGAAAAATTCTTGCCTATCTTTACATCATATACGACTCCCTCGACGGCTCTTGTAACAAGCTGCTAAGCTAAAGCAACAATTTCCCTTCATCATCTTTTACACATAAAGTATAGCTACCATTTTATGGATATACGCAGCTTTACTGTTGTGAGTGCCTACTCTTACTACTCTAAATCTACTAATGCTGTAATATTCTCACTGAAATGTTAAGTTATCCCCGCTCCAGAGTCTGACTATTTGGTTTAGCTCCTACTTAGGACACGTTATTACCTTTACACACAAACTCAATCCCTTTTTCAATAAACTCAACACTCTGCCGTGCTAAACGCTCCACTTACGACACTTTCCGTCATACCATTTCCCTTAAATGTACTCACTCCGACTTAACTCTCAGCAGTTTTCTAACGCAATGCTAAACACAGACTCTTAACCAAATTGTTGTATACTGCATTAATTCTTTCAACAACATAAAACAATTCAGTCAAACAGAAGTTCAAACTCTTAAAGTCAATGTCAAGTCACAATTCAACAAGTTTCTCCATTTTACAACTAAAATGTTTTATACCAGAAGCTTTACCATTTACGGTTGTCACACTTTGCATTGGAGCTTTTAACTTGGGATTAGGGGGAAAATTTACTACAGTATACAGGCTTCTTATAACCTACTTTTATAAAATGCACAATGTCATAAAAATATTTCCTTTCCATAATATTTCCAGGTATACTACTTGGCATAGTTATATTGGAAACTCATTTTGTATTATATTGTTGACAAATATTAAAATAATATGAGACAGTTGAATTTTCAAGTGTCTCTTTGAGTAATCTCAGAAAGAACGTTTGAAAGTTGTGCCATGCCATATTACGCTCCACTAAACTCCTGAGTATAAAACTTTGTTTCGTCGTTGCTGGACTCCCTGCGAAGACTCTGAAAATAGAGTGGACAAAACAATGGACAATCGTGCACACACATACAAAGTTCCATTGTGTCACCCTAAGCTAATAAGCTCAAGTCAATGACTTGACACTTGAGTGTGTACTGTGTTCCTTCTGCTAAGCCTTGCTTCACAAACTGAATAATAGCAATGTTATGTACCTAACTGAAAATGAGCACTTACACGCACAACCAAACACAAAGGTCAATGTTACCTTTTCACACACTAAAACTTTTTACTCGTTTTCCTTTCTTTCTGTAAAAAGCATTTCCACATTTCATTGTTCGATAAATAGCAATAATACCCTCAAAGAAGCTATACTAACCTCCTAATCGTCAATCGTCATACATCATCATTGCATTAACAATAATGACATGTGCCAACAGCACTGTCTCTTTTCTCAAAATCGCTTTACCTCATAAACCTAACAGACAGATTTATGTGACCAATTTTAATATTACGAAACAGCCTGGAGTAAACCTGTAGTCGCTGGTGGAAAAACCTCGCGATCCTGCGATCCAGGATACCGGGAAATTTTCGGCGAAGCCGAAAATTTTCTTGTTATAACACAGGCAAAAATAAAAAATTGCGAAAAACATACTCGCAA
>JABASD010000547.1:0-68791 GCA_019776165.1 Pogonognathellus flavescens
TTGTGTTAATCCGTTCGTGAGTTATAGCAACCACGGACAGACGGACAGACGGACAGACGTAGTCACCATTCTTATAAAGTAGCTTGCGCTACTTAATAAACACAGCTTATCAAGTATTAAATATTTCGGTAACAAATGTAAAAATGAGTGATACATAAATAATTGTATATGTACCTCTACAATATGTATATTATTTTACTTACAATTAGCGCAGCTCATTTCTAGTGCCATAATAAATTAACAATAATAAGGGACACTGGTAAATATTGAAATGTACATCTTTTTGCTTCGTTAGGATTTAGATAACACCATACAATACACATTCTATAAATTATTCATGTGCTTACTAATTAATTACTTTCCATTCGATATTTCCCTAGTCATTGCAGCGGCCAACAATTCATTCTCCTTCTCGTATACAGCAAGGAGTTTCAAAATGATCTCCTCTTGCATTTCAGGCTTAAGGTTGGGGTACATAATCTATAGATTAAAAACGAGCATCTTATTTATTTATTATATATATGGTATGATGTTTACCAATGTCTAACTATTTTCTTAAATTATATTTTCATATGCTTACTTTACTACAAGCAATGCTTTTTAAATAAATGGTATGACAAATCGGATTTTATATAGAAATCGAATATTATATAGAAAAAGCAATCATCTAGAATATAATATGGTAGAGATATACATAGTTATCCATTTTTAATGATGCATTCATGCATGCACTTCAGCGGCTAGGATATTCTGCTTTGCAAATCTGATCTGTACACACTTTTATACAGGATATTACATATTACTACATACACAAAATACACATATGTAGAGAATTTTTTGTACAGACATCAGCAAAGATCACAGATTTTTTACAGAGCTATGATTTGTTGTTTGCCAAACTTGTTAGGTGCGCTCAAGGCGCTTTCACAAAAATAAAGGTAATTTGAACAGTTTTACTACAGAAATGAATTTATTGGGGACGGCTAAACAATTTTTCAGAGTAAAATTAATTTCACCATCGTGTTGAGCAATGTATACTCTACACACCATGAAAGTTTCAGTTGAATCGATGGAGGATGATTTTCAAACATTTTTATTTTGATTCCAAAATTTGACAACAATATTTCACTTGCAAAAGTCGCATTTAGGAATCGAAATTGGAAATCAAAAAGGTTTGAAAATCAACCTACATGGATTCGATTGAAACTTTCATGGTGTGTAGAGTAAACATCGCTCAATACGATGGCGAATTTTTTTACTTGTGTAAAAAACAGATTTGCAATGCAGAATGTCCACCAGACTAGTCTACTACAGACTAACAATGCATCATTGAAAATGGGCCATGCAATAGCAAAAGCAAACCCTAATTTTTGGAAATAGAAATCTCAAAATCCTTGCTATAGTTAAGACTTAAGATTATTTTTAATTTAATTTGTATATAAATATTATCTATATCATTTGGAACCCTACTTAATTTTTAATAATTATGAATAATTGCGTATTTTATTGTTTAAGTGCGTACTTGTTTCCAGTCATTTCGACCTTCAGTGGCACTCAATGGAACTTGAGCTCCGTAGGTCAACATGGACAAATCAATGGCAGCTATGGCTATAGCTTGAGGTGGATACTTTAAAATGGAACTGTCATGATGAAAATCTTGTAACAATGCCCATGCTGTGCGTGCTACCGGTGCTTTGCTCATAGTGTCCGATCCCATCCACTCTTCCAGGGTTTTCAAGTAATGGACCATATACTGAAAAACAAGATACGCTGAATAAATTGAATTGGCATTTCAAAGACATATTTGTATTCATAATTAAATACCTTAAAGTGAAATGCGACACTCAAACCTATATAATTCACTAATGTACCTTATGTGGATGAATTATTGACACTTGAAATGACAAGGTACGCATCATCAAAAGTTCTGCTTGAACGATTGCATCTCTAAATGACCAATATTTATCCCCTAAATCAAGTGGGTGGCTGTTTCTGTGAATTGTTGCGTAGCAAACGTTGATGACATCTCGGACTCTGAGTAACTGACCTTCTACTTTTCCAGCAAGGTACAAACTTGTTGCTGCTATTAACTGCAAACCAAAACACAACATTTGAGTTAATTGTTTATTTAGTCAGAGAACAAAATACTATTATTAGGAACTAATATTTCTTAAAGTTTACATAAACGTCATAGCTTTTTTCATCGACTTCCTTGAAGAAACGGTGAAATATTATGGCTGCCGATGCAATGGTTAAAGGCTCGGCTTCCAATTTGACACCTGCAGATAAAAAATAGAAAAATTCGCCTTCATTATTAATTGCTGAATATAATACATTACATACTAAAGTATGTAAAAGATTTGCATGATTTACAAACAACAGACAAAAAAGTGAAGAACAAAGAAAGATTTATTTACCGCATTCAAATATGAATCGAGCTCCTACAAATTGACTTTGTAATTGTCGATAATCCAAAAGTATATTATTTATCTGGTTTTCGGAAGCTGCAGAAGAAGGTATATTTCCATATTTGCTTGGATTTACTCCCCTACTAGGAGATAAACTTCCTAATGAGCGGTCCATTGATACTTCAACTCTCCAACTATGAGACAGTCTGCTGATGTCTGATTTTGACTGATCTGATCTGATGGACACTAACTCCTATTTAAAGCAAACTACAATTCACAATCACAATTTTGCTAATTGTTCAATTAACAACGAAATCAAAACAAAACCGGTGTGTGGACAATAATTCTTAACAAAAGTGTAAATATGAAGTGTCAACAATTTCAAATTTGCCCATTGACAGACTTTACACTCCCATTCTGGACAAGCGCCTTATTTAAAAATCGGCCCGTTGTTAGCGATGTGAAGAATTATTGTTCTCCCTTCTCTCCGTTTTTTTCGGTAGCTTATCCAGTTTCCAGTTCCAGTGACAGCAACACAGCAGTCAGGATCCAGCTATTTAAATGTATTAGTTAGAACAAGTACTTAATTTTAGTTAAAGTGACTTTAATAAATCATTATTCACTTCTGAGGACTTCTGTTTACCATCGCTGGACGACAATTACGTAGAGGCGCCGAGTAAATAACTACTTAATAAAAACATTGTATTTCAAGATAGTAATTAATTGTTAATTAGCACAGTTAACAAAGAAAGTTTTTGAGAAGTCTCTATAGAAAGTTGTAATAATAGATAATAGGGTTAGACATTGATACTTCATTTTCTTTGTAAATTCGCTTGAATTTCTTTGTAATCGCTGTTTTTGGTTGGTTGCTGGTGTCTAAAAAGGTAAAGAAAGTAAATTAAACTATTACTAAAATTTTACTTTACAGAAGCAAAACCTTTTAAACCATTTTTAATGAACTCAGAAATTAAACCGTTTTTATTTATAATTGATTTCAGCATTTTCCAAAGTTTGAAGTTGCGAGCCAGAGTAATTCCCCCTAGAGTTTCCATTCTGTTACCGGTTGAATGAACTGTTGAACACAAGCTTAAACTTGATGAAAAATGTCTAGTCGTTCCATGATGTCTCGTATTATTCTCGGAGTGACATTTTCTGCTAGTGCTGCTGCTTTAGGACTTATTTATCTCTACTATAAAAATCGTAAACATGATGTAGTTCGTCAAAAGAAAAAACCGGAAAATATTGTACCCACCGATAGTCTGGGAAGTCAAAATGGGCTGAATTCTCCAGCGGAAGATATTCCTACAAATTCTTCCCCACCTCATTCAGATCCGGTAGTTTCGTCTTCCAGTGGAACTTCCGAAGTTGAGATCGTAGAAGTATCTGAACCAAAGTCTGTTGCGGCTCTGATGTCAGAGTCTTTAGCACAAAAGAACTCCACAAATAAGGTAGAAGTTTCAGAAGAGTCTGACTTCGACCGAGATCGAAATTCTATTGTAAGGGAGGTACAAGTCCACCGTGATGTAGTAGCTGGTCTAATAGGAAAAAAAGGATCGAACATAAAGGAAATACAGCGAAAATCCAATACTGAGATAAAATTCAAGGATAGTAGTAAGTTTGCATAAACTCTCCAACGTAATATGAATTAACTGATGTAGTTTAAATACAAAATAATAAAAATTAAAAATTCCTCTTTCAGCTCTCGACAATGGAGACAGAGTTTGTATAATTCGTGGTTCCGCTTCAGATGTTATTCATGCCGAGGCTTTAATAGAAAAATATATGACCGATCAACCTGTAGTGACCACTCAATTTATGTCCGTGCCTTTATCTTCCGTTGGGAGAATCATCGGAACAGGCGGTGGCACCATCCGAAGTATTCAAGATGCATCTAAAGCACGTGTCAATGTTGATCCAAAATTAGATGATCATTGTAAGATAGAATTTTCCAAACTTTTTGATTCCCAACGTGATATGCTTTTTGATAAACCATATTTTGGATCGTAGATAAAGTTGGCGAAGGAATTAGAGTTATAACTCTCAAAGGAACTCCGGAACAAATCGACATGGCCCGCAAACTAGTTTTGGATAAAGTTGAAGAAGAAAAATCTTTGCGAAAGAGGATCGACATTGCAACTTCAAGTAGAACTCCAAGAAGAGGTGTTAGTAGTCAATCAACTTCAAGTGCTTTATCGGATGATGCAACGGCACCGAATATTTCTCCCTTAAAAAGTGTAGGAATGACTGAAATATTTGTCTCTTGTGTGTACCACCCAAATAACTTTTGGATTCAAGGTTTGTTTACAAATCTGAAGTATATTTCTAAATTAGTAATTTTATTTTATGCTGATTTTATATGAATGATTTGATTTGTCAGTAATGGGACGAGATTCTATAGAATTGGATAAATTGTGTGATAATATGACAACAAATTACGCTAGAGAAGATAGCAGAGTGGACGATTCAATAGGTCATACATTCATGGTTGGCGATCTGGTAGCAGCGCCGTTTGACGATAAGCGAATGTAAAATATTTTCTATTTATTTCTTGATTTTTATAAACTAATTTAAGTGATTTACAAACAAAAAACTAATTTAAACTATAAATATGGCCATAAACTAATTTTGTTATATATTTTAGGTATCGGGCTAAAATTACGAAAATTAACAACGATACTGTGAATGTTATTTATGTTGACTACGGTGACATGAGAGATCTAAATCCTTCTGATTTGCGTGTTCTTCAACCAGAATTTTTGCAATTGAGATTTCAGGCTATTGAAGCCACATTAAATCTAGAGTAAGTTTTGTAACAAAAGTGTTTAAAATGTGCATGAAATTACGAATGAAATCAGGGAGCGTAAGATGTGTCAATACTATGAAATTGAGTCTTAATTATTTTTTTTGCATTTTTGATTTTAGCTGCGTAGGTGAAAAATGGTCGGATGAAGTTATAGACTGTTTTTGTGACTTAACTTACTGTGCTCAGTGGAAAGAACTTACTGGGAGAGTTAAAGAATTTTTGAAGAATCCTGTTGATAATAATCGAGATGTGATTTGGATGGAATTACTAGACAAGGTTTTTATATTATAATAATATTATATTTGATTGGTTTATTTTCATGATTATTTTATTCATTTTTTGACAATTAATAATTATTAACATCGATACATTGTCATTTACAGGATTTGAATATTGGAGAAGAACTAATTAGACGAGGTTACGCTAAACTTCGACAATCTAGTACAACTGTAGGCAGCGAACAGAAGAAATCGTATGCAGCTGTAACATCAGGGGAAAATTCTCCTTCAGATCAACCATCTGATACTTTGGCATCTGCATCTGGATTCTCCGGAGTATCAAATAACGATTTTAGCAGAAATGGAAATTAAACAGTAGGCATTTCACAATTGACTCTTAGAGTCTAAATCTAGATCGCCTTCTGCGGAGATACTATTTTAAGCCATCACGTCACACCGCAATAATAATGTCTACTGTCTACAAGCAAAGGGAAGTATTATTTATCGCAGTCCGTTCTGCTTGTGATCTTGCTTTCTTCAATAAGAAAGTGTTTAATTTAATTATTTGCATGCAATAATTACTTACCTTCACAAAGGTCTTCAAACACTGTCGAAATACAAACATTAATTAATTCATTATCTATCTGATTTACTAGTAGAATTTATTAAGATACGATAAACCCATCTATACTTAAGTGTTAGTTTCTTAGACACAGCTACTTATTATCCTTTTGGTTCACCTGTTTGTATAATTTTACTTGTACAGTTGTAGATTGTTTGCAATGATTGTGACTTACCTGATCTTACAGCAATAGCATTATTGTTATAATGCATAGTGTATACTATACATATAATATGGTTTTTGTAAAGCGCCTATCATAAGGCACTGTAGGCACATTATAAGTTCCTTTTGTCCAAAATGTTCAATAACGGTTAAAATGTGACACGTTTTGTAAAATCATGACTGTTCTTCAATCACAAAGAGATTATGGTATAAAGAAGTTATTAGAAGTAATTTACTACAATGAAAATTGTAATGGGATTGTAATTTTAGTCGGTGCAGTGAAGTGAAAGCCTATATAAATGTTCTCAAGCCTGAGTATTCAAATGTTATTAATTAATGTTACTATTATTACGTGTATTCACTATTATATAGATACCCAAGCACAACTATTTCTATGTTTGGTTAATTGAAAATTGTATCTTTGCAATAAGTACTTAGGTACTTTGTTTTTAATGTTCAAAATAGATCTGCATGTGTTAGGAAGGTTAGGAAAGGGACAAACTCGTTCTTAAATAAGGGAATTCGAAAAAATGGATTTATATTATATCATATCATTATTTGCAAATCTGTACTAATGTAATTAGCTGTAATCTACAAATTATTTGCAAACCTGCCTAATCGTTTGAGTTAAAATTAATTATTATTTAAAGTCCTGCTTTTCAACAATTATTATGATCCCTTTAATCCCTTATTATCTTTTACTGTTTTAATGCTGTTTTCTTAACGAACTCGCTGTTCTCGATAAGCTATACGAAGTTAATAGTACTATGCGAAAATATTTACAATTACGATCGTAAATGAAAAATGAATAATACAGATATTTATGCTACATGTGCACAAAAACTAAAATGTACTACTAGAATGTAGTAAATCACCTTACCTATATACTACCTGTCTTCCCTTCAGTCACCACCAGTCAATATCACTACTCATGTGTATGTTTAGTTTGATGTCTAGTAAATTGCATTTAGTAAGTCTGTAGCATTTACTTAAGTTTTGCTATTATTATTACTGTATTACTATTGTATAGTGTGAGATTTTAGATGTGTATTGTAATTTAGGATGAAAGAGATGTAATAAATAAATGAACGTTGTATTATTAACCTTTAACAATCAAAAGTCATGAACTTCGATCGCTTTATTTCCATTTATCATTCAATTGTGGGAAAAGTTAGCTTTCCATTTTACATTTACGTAACGAAATGATACAGACGAGTTATGGTTCGCGACGAGTTTAGTAGCATAATATAGTATTTTTAGTAAACGGTAAGTAATAATCGTTTCCTTATTATATAATAATATACATACCCTTATACAAGTCGTACTTAATTCATACAATAATTATTATCTTCACCATTATGTTAGAATACTATTGTGTAAGTACATTTTATAGACATTTCTACCTTATGGTATATATTTATGTTGCGTTAATTAGCAAATTATGATATTAAGTTTATTTATCAGAATAAAAGGAATAATTAGTACATTTCACCGCGTTCGTTTCTCTATATCGTTTAATATTAGTAGTTTAGGGAGTCTGGGTGTATTCCCTTGTATAGTGGTAATGAATAAATACATTTTTGTGACCTACAACTATACAACCATTGAAAATGATCGATGGAGTGATGAGTTGTTGTTGTAAAGTAACTTTTTGCAAGTTCATGCAAATTATTGTTACATAATACAATAGCTACCTTCTTGGTTAATACGTATCTATATTTTGTTTCTCATCTCATAGTGTATAGTAGTATGTAGTAGTAGTAGCTAATGTAAATTATGGTAGAGGTAACTTGTAAATATTATTCATATACCTACCTAGAATATTGTATAGTTGATTTGTGTTTTTCTGCTGCTCTGGATTTTTTCAAACAACATTTAACGTACATTTTTACATGTATTGAACTTTGAACGCATTGCTTTACATAAATACATACAAGTTGACATTTACATATTACAAGGTTATCACTTTTTACGTAGGTATGTCATGTACTGATTGGATTGTTATTTTCTCAAAGATTTATCATGAATTATTAATGTTACAGATTAATACGAATGATTAATGACCAATAAAATTATTATCTAATAATTATTGCAACGATTATGACGCAAACCAAGTATAGGTAACATGGTTTGATGGATTTTGTTGTATAAATGTAGTCGAGCATGATTGTGTTGTTGTATTAGAGGTATGTTATTATATCTCATGTTATATAACTATATATCATCATTAATAACGTAAATATATATTATTACATATACTTATATATGAATTAAATAATTAACCCTTTACATATTGTAGAATACACAAAAAATAGTACATTTTCCGTAAATGTACTCTAGTATAAGTAGAATAGGTATTATTTCCTAAATCATTAATTACCTTATATAGCCATAATTAAACTAACATTATAAAATAAGAATTAATTGTTAACTATAATTACAATTAAGGTACGTTGTAAGTTAATTTAAAGGTAGAACTAATTTTTAGTAAACACATTATTAGAAATTATTAAACAGACACATCAACTCATGGCACCAAATGGTTAGTTGGAAACAAATGTATGTATGTAACCCACCAAAATTAAATTGTTTTGATTTGTTAGTGTAATAATTGTAAAGTATGCATATTACTATGTAATGTACGTAAGGTAATGATTACTGAATGTAACGGTACGGTAGTAGTAGTAAATTATCGGAGGATTATACAGTAAAAATTACCTACGTGTTATTAGTAACATGCAATAATTGGCTTATGGCTTGGCTTTAGTTTAGCAGTGTAGCACTAAACTGATAAGAAATTTGACGCAAATTCCCTGCACACAAAAATAGATTAGTATATTTAGTTAGTGGGTATAAGGCATCTTTGGTAGCAGGGAACAAGTGTACAATGATAAGGCAAGTAAATAAAGAACAGGCTTTAGGAAAAATTAATTTGTAGTGTATCTACTTATAGCAGTATTGTATATAATAATAATAATTGAAATATACGTCGACTTTTCCACAAAAGCTGCCAATGCATGATTCTATATGAATTTAGCATATAAGAGAAATAATTTCGAATTATTGCGTAAGAGCACTTGATTGTCTTCGAGCTTCTTGGATGAAAGGGTACATTGGAATGGGATACTTTCTCTTGGAATTATTGAATAAGCTGAACATGTTCTGCAAGATTTGCTTGTACTCTGGTACTACTGCTGATGATGATGATGGTGATGATGATGCTGAAGGAAAAGGAGGAGGGTCACTGTCGTCCGATGACAATGATCTGGAGAAAGATGCAGAAGAAGATGAAGAACTCAAAACGGAACTGCCGGATTTGGTAAAAGAAGTTTCAGAGTCGTAGCCTGATGATGAGGAGGTCGATTCCTGGGTTTCGAAAAGCTATACAGCATACACATTCAAACCATGTTAGTAACATTCAAATATTTTTGTATGTATCAAATGTAAAAATTTTCATGCGTAATTTTCATGCAAACTACACAAGACACAACGCAACGGGCAGAGCATTTTTATAGTAAATTAAATCCGCGGATTATTCTGAATCCAGGATTTTCATTCATTTCTTTAATTACTACTGCCATTACTTGTTTTACGTTCTTGGAATCTTCTTCATGCATTTTTTCATTTTCATGAGTATATTTTATTTATGTTCATATAATACAAAAGACACTACCTACCCATAGATTTTTGTTTGTTTTTAGTCTTTAAAGTTCAGTCTTATAATTGTTTGGATTTCATAGGAAATTCATAAACAAACATTTTTTATGGTTATAATTTCCTGGAAGACGTGAGCAGCGGCATGGCCGGCAATGGAATCATTCTTGAAGAACTCGACAAAGCTACAAGTTTTTTGGCCGAAGAAGGAGAGGCAGCAACAGGAGTTGAGCCTTTACCCGGCAGAATGGCCGCAGTCACCAGGAAGAACGTTAAACTGAACAAGGCCCATATACACTCGAAAACTCCCAACACCACAAGTACCACCCACGCCAGCAACCAAAACTACGGAAATAAATAAATACAAATTCTTAATTCTTATTATCTTACAACAGATCAAAGTATACAAAATTACAATTTGTTAGACTCACTTTTACACTAGACTTACATATAATTTCTATCATAAGTGTTAATTTCAGAAAGAAACAAAAGTCTAGAATTACTATCATACATTATTACTAACCTAAAGCAATTTAACGGTATAGAGAGCTTCTACAGATATCCATAAAATATTCTTTAGAATTTACACAGCCACATTCATTATAATGGCTTTATCACATAAGAAATTTTCATCTCATTAAAATCATGGTGCGTAAACGCGTGTATCACAAGGGACACACAACTACGTTTACAGTTTACACATAATCAACATAAGTTTTAGTCAGGTGCAAATTTCATAAAAATATGTGCAAATAATTTTCTTTCAATGTATAGTTAACATAAAAACGATCGTCTCATATTGTCATGATTATAGTAAAGTAAAATACATTTTTGCATAATTGTGCATAAACGTGTTACGTGTGCATTACATGTAAAACAATGCTTATATATAATAGGCACAAACAAATTAGTCAAGTGCAAATTTTGTAAAACTATGTGCAAATATCTTTTATTGTGTTAAGTAAAGTTAACATAAAAAACGATAGTCTCACATAATATTGCATTGTCATAATTATATTAAATAAATAAATAAATCCTTTATGCAATCTGGTCTAGGTATAGCGCTTGCATTAAGTTGTACTTCCGCTGTACCACACCGCATCATTTAAGGGTAAAATATACCCATGCATATTAGTACGAGTAATTCCATAAAATTGCAAAAAAAAACAATAATATTTCTGGTAAACCGGAAAAGAAACTCATTAAAACATGGCTAGCTGTAATATTGCGATTTGCAAAAGCAAATATTTATTTGCCATTAAACCAAATAAAACTGTATTGATTGACGAAAGGACAGGGAGCAATTTAAAACTTAAAGAATTCTACATGTACCAAAACAAAGAACCAGTATAATATAGAGAAACCACAAAGTCCATTAGCAAAGTTAATGTTAGTGCCTAAGAATTATATTTCAATTACTAACAGGTTTAGTAATTCCAAGTACTGGAAGTGTTTGTTATATAAATTTACATTCTGTTTCAACTTTAACTACCGAAAATAAGTAAAGAACAGAGTAAACTGAAATGTATACTGCAAAACAATAAAAATGTATATACACAATCCTACCTTCATTCAACCGTTAAAAAACGAATAGGTTAATTAGGTAGCAAATTACATTGTGTTGTACCATGTACTTATACAACTTATGAAGGTAATGAAACAGGTAAAGCACAGAAAAGTGTCCAACGAAAATAAGAGCTAAATTGAACTCATGTAAGTGCCTAAGGAAGAATATCAGTTTTTTATGATACAAAAACGCTTCGAAAATGTATCGTATACTTGTAAGTATAGTATAGGCTATAGGTAGTTTGGCATTACTAGGGAATTATTTTCCGTATCACTTTAGTATGGTTACGACCATTATTGTATTATATATTATAAGGAAAACGACGCATGTATCACCGAGTGAGTATTTGATCAATGTATGTGGACATAGTCGATGTAAAGAAGCTTAAGAAATATATCATTGGCATTATAAGTTGTACTGACCTTCGACCTCTTCTGTATCGTTTTAGTTTGTTCCTTGTCTGTTTCCTGGGAGGTTTCATCGAGGACACCGTTGATTGAGTCCTCATCGACAATTTTGGCTCCATCAATTTCATCCGGATGATTGATATCACAACCTTTGCGGTTTTTAATACCTATAGTGGCAGTGGAAGTGTAATCGACGGTAATGATGCTATTGTGACATTCGTCATCGTCTTCCTCATCCTCATCGTCCGTTGGTATTCTGGCAGGTAACTCGAGGAGTTTAGAATTTTTGATATTATTGGCGACGACCACAACCGGAGAGCTTTGGCGACTCGTGTCTGTACAATGACCAGTTCCTGTGCTACTGTACGTAGCAGCAGCGGAGGAGCAGCCACTGCTGGTACTGCTCCCACAACAACTGTCACTGGAACTACTCTTGAACTTTTTCAATTTAACTGAAGAAGAAGAGCAGAGGAGTTTTTGTTTGTTTTTGCTTTTGTTTTTGCTCTTGACAACAAACTCGGGTTTTCTATCTTTCAAAAGGCACGGGTCTTCATGTTCGTCATCTTCGTCTTCATCACTGGAACATGATGCTTTATTGCAGATGATGTCATCCGGATTTTCTTTGGCTTCCACTCCCACTTCATCTTTGTCGTCCTGATTGAAGAAAATATCAAATATTTCACTATTTTCATAATCCATCTCACCCACGGGGATTTGGCTTGGGTTTGGCAATAAAAGATGAGTGTGAACTCGACCCCCCTCCTTTTTATCACGACAATTACAACGACTTACATTGCTACTAGAGCTCTGCGACTCCAGTTCTGTACAGTTTGGCTCGTGGGCGGAGGGGTAGTGGTGGTGATGATTGTGATGATGATGGTGGTAGGAATTGTGCTGAAGAAGATTGTGGTGCAGGTGATTATGGCTGTGATTGTGATTGTCAAATGCATTCCCTGTGGCACGGGCGAGCTCATGCTCTAAAGAACTAAACTCCAAATCATCATCATTGTCGTAACTCAAAAAGTTTTCGTAATTTTCACTGTCGTTCTCCACTTCGATCGAATTCACCAGATTCAATAAATTTATCTCTGTAGAGCATCGCTTGCACAGGGAAACAAAACTTCGCAAACTTGGGTTTGAAAGCGAACCGGAAGCAGATGTTGATTCAAGGTACGAATTATACAAATTGGAATTTCGACGCGAGGATGTTTTGAAAGGCAACGTGGTGGAGGACATGAGAGACTCATTCAGCAGTGGCAGCTGCAACTGATTGTGAGTGTAACTGGAAGAATCTAATAGTTGTTTACGCAATTCGTTTATTTCCTCGTCTTTCTCTGTAGTTACTTCTGACAGTTGCTGTTGTAAATTGGCATTTTCCTGCAATTCATAAAATCATATCGGCTTATGAATTTAATGGCCACAGATATTTTCAAGGCACGAAATTATTTACTCAAGAAATTATTACACAGATGAAATAGTGGAAAAAGTAAGTGATTTAGTACCTGTATAAGAATCCTGATTTGTGATTCCAATTGCTGGATTTTCTCAGACTCTTTACGTTTGGCAGATAATAACTCTTCAATCCGGGATTCTAAGGTTTCGATAAATTCAGCCTCTGATGTTTTCAAATCTGGACTGTTCGAGTTATTAGAGTCAAAATCGTCTGGAGATGATGTGTAGTCTCTGCTTAAAACAAAATAAAATTTAGCATACAATTACGTTTTTATAGACATCATATGCACGCTTTGTAGTTTAGCTTTGAATAATTTTCTATCTTTTTCCCTAAATCTCACAAGATATTGCCTTAAAAATCTTGTGCATTAACAAGAACGTTTTTTTACTTATTAGAACATTTTTTACTCTTGTAAATAGAATTTTCATGCATTGAATTATTGTTGTGAAGATGAGATAAATTGTCTATTGTTTCTTGTTACCCTTGACTAGATTCACCTGCCTTTTACCCTTCTGTCCTTGAGAAATAACTGAAATTGAATTCGTGTCCTACAAAGCACACGCATGTATATGGGGAAGAAGGACTACATAATTTTAACAAATCTAAAAGCACTTTGTGCTGACTACCTCTAAATCCAAACGCATCCCTATAAAAACGATTTACGTTTCTTCTTTCCGGTGTGTGGTTAGATTTTTCACCTTTCAGTACCATCCAAGCTAACCACACAACTATTATCAACATCTTTGGTGTTTTACGGATGGTGATCTTCATAAATACTAGTAAGTAACATCTATTTATGCGAGGCATGTCTAAAATCGGTTTTTATACAAATAGCCCGTCTCTGACTCATTGACTCTTAACGAAAAGTGTAAGTATGGATTTTAGTATGTGTATGGTGTAATATCATACATAATGCATTCCATATGCTTCCTCACCTTAAATCATGTAGACTATGAGTCCTTCGACGAAATAGAGTAAATCCAGCATGAATCTCTTCATCGGAAGATCCAGAGCCGAAGTTAAAGTAACTGCTTCGACTCATCTTGTTTGCTCCACCGTAGCTTTTCTTATTTTGATCACGTATCGTTTCCAATGTTCCAGTCATTTCCTCGCATTTCCGCTCCAGAAACTCAATGTTCTCACATAAACTACGTGCATAAAGAATAAAGACAAAGTTAAAATACTTTTCAATGAAATTTATTTCCCATACAGATAAAGAAAATAGCAGTACTCAGATTTCAGACACAAACACACTTTTAAGGCATGGTTCATTCACATGTAAAAAAAATAAATGCTACAATTCTACTATTTTCGATGTTTACTTAACTTAACCCAAAAAAAAATAAAACACCTGCATCTACCATACTAATGAAAAAATATCCCGAATATATATATTATCAGTAAACGTAAAAGCAAATAATAAACATTTTAATTTAACTTTCTTAAAATGGTTTGATGAAGACTTTAAGCGATTAGTAGAGGTATAGTAAGTACTACTTAAGTATTGTAAATTTAATCTAGAATGGTTTTATTATCATGTGAATTAACACCTATTTTCGCTAGTAAACATGATTTGCTTACACACACTAACGATCAATTGTAGCTGGTGTTATTATTTATTATAATAAGTCCACACTCCCATAAATTAGAAATCCGCATAGCTTAAAACAGTCATTTCCGGTAGTCTGAATAATCTACCCACATAATTAGCGTAACCGTAACCTCATATTAAAATATGGGATATCCTCTCTGGAAGGAACGAAAAGCCTGATCACACACGACGCATGTATAATGAAATCAGGTCACGTCAAGACCAACATCATTATAACTCTCTGCGGACAATAAAAATTACAATGATAGCACTCATAATTAATATTTTATCAACCTCACCACTTGTTTACAACAGAAAACCGCAGTAAACTTGCAATATGGTTACTTGTAAAAGTATTTTGTGAGAAAAATAATAAACCTAACTAAACATTCATAAAAACCTATTAAAATCCCATTGATAAATTAATATAGGAACTTATAGCCGTTAACACAGCAAATACAAATGCTTTCCTCAACGTAGAGTAAAATCTAGTAAGTAACTCCTGTTGTTTTGTTATTTCCCGTAGTGTGTGAGATTTGGAACACATTTTATATCAGTTTGCATGCAATACACAGTTTATCTACTGCTCGGACGCATTTCCTCAGACTTGAGACGCAACTTGGCATTCACACACTAAACCATTGTAATTACCCACAGATGCTACCAATTTGATACAAATTTTCTCATAAATTTCACACTTGCAGCTAAAGATAATGATATAGAGGAACTTGGAAAAGGAATTTCATGCTGCGATTATGTGATAAGGCATAAAAATCAACATGCCTATTATTAAACATGGGAGGAACAGCCACATTAAACATGGCCAGGCAAATAATAAAAGAATACAACACAGTTTAATTAAATCAACATGCCCTATAGTTAAAAACGTCAGCAGAAGCTTCATTTTCAAATCCACGCTTTTATTACAGCGTATACTACACTTTTTTACTAATGCATTCATTTACTGACGCTTTCGTCTTCAAAAGTTAATGTGAACTTATAATTAGTTATCTCATTTCCTAATGCAGTTCATCCCTTAATTTAATTATTATTCAACGAAACAGAATGCTTGTCTAAAATTTAACCTGCAACTATCCTATAGAAATAAATTGGGATTATTTTTAACCAAAATTGATTTGTACGTCTACATCGACCACGAATTATTTAGCTTGTGTAAACTCTCGATGTAAAATATTTTATCGGCAATGTTGTGTGAATAGGAAAAGTTCAGCGCGTGGTTAGCTTTTGGTTAACTTGCTCTATTTATTATTTTTAATGGCTTGTTTCTTTCTACTCCTCTCAGTCTCAGCACACTCTCAGAGAGTCTCTTGAAAGTCAAAGCTAATAAGAATAACCAACTCTCGATCTCAATTCTATCAGCTCATTTTAATGTGTCCCAAATTCGCAAAAGTTTTTTTCGCAAGAAAGTAAAGTTAATATTTGTTGCAAAGTGTGTCTTATTCATTTCATTACTATCATTACCTACTTAGATAATCTTTTCCTCAATATAAACAAATAAAACTGCAGAGTTACAGACGGAATTTCATAACATTATGATTTGCATATGCAAAAATACTTCTACAATATCTGTAGCAAGCCAATAAGTAGTAGTAGTTTTGCCTTGTTACTATTTAGTACAAAATTGTCTGTTCTTTTCTTCTAATCCTTATAATCATACAGAGGTACCTAAATACTCACAGCTTTGCAATCTATGTAAACTATCTTTTCGTCACGACAAATCGCAGAGTTGTGCATTTAAGTACCTAAGTAATTCATTTCCACAATAAAAGCACACTACCTATACTATAAGTATATGAATCTACTCTATTGTTAAATATTTTGTAATGAAACGCATTTGCAAGTAATAAATAAAAAAATAACAATGCCTAAAGATTATATATGCACAAATTCACGTTGTTTTTCCCTATACTTAACTTAAGTGTAACATTAGCATCCATATTCTTACACAATACCCCGAAATGGAACCTACTAGGAAATACAAACATAGTATTCTTCTTATTATTATAACTTCAGTTTACTTATGTGAATTTTCTTTAAAAATAGAAGGATATAATATTCTCTTCTTCCTTTGTACAGTACAATGTACAAATGAATTCTAAAGTGTGTGTACTCAAGAAAAATAATGGTTTGCGTGAACAAACGTTTTGTAGTAGAACCAAACTGCATCATAATGGTAACAAGTACAAAGATACAATGAAATATATCAATGCACATAATGCGTTTGGTAGTTATAAGCTCTATAGCTCCGGTAGTACTTTGTTTGTGTAAAGATGACAGTCTTATATATAGGAAGAAAAATAATGCACACATGTGTACATAAAACATATAATAAAGTGTGCATGCGAAAATCATGAGTGTCTGAAATGAAGTGAGAAATGAATGAATGAATGAATGAATGAAGGAGAGAGAAAGAGACAAACAAACCTTTGTATTCTTTTCTTGTCGATCTCATGCTTCCGACTCAGCTGGGAATTGGTCCTCTCCAGTTCGTAAATTGACGACTCGAGCTGCTCATAGAATTTGGCTCGAGTCGCACTTTCTTCTTTCATTGAACTCGACTGCTTCGTCAGGAACTGTGAACCACAAATAAAAAATCTCAGTATAATATTACATACATTACATGTGCTCTTCTTTACATTTTATACTTTTTTTCACACTCTGCACATTTTAAACTATCTTACACTGTATGCAATTTCCTATCATGTGTGTGTGTGTCTTAGCGATTTTGCTACTGGTATTATTTTTATTTGCAAATACTATACACTACAAAGATTACCATTAAGATTTATGATACACAAATGTGATTATGTATGTACACGCTGTACCCCAGCAGTATATAGCAAATAAAAATTTCCATTCATTCCAGATACACTCTCAAGAGGCAATATTGCTATATTGGATTGTAGTTTGTGTAAATCTCTGTGGGACTTAGTTATTATGGTATAGGATAAAATGTCTTAAGTCTGTCAAGTGTGTAAATCGCCCTACAATTCGTTTGTAACTATTTACCGAGATTTGCACAACAAATCTTTTCATCCACGTAATAAATAACGCCTACACACAGTTTGCAAACTATATTTAACTCAGCACCTTCTAACTATTATTGTTATTATTTGACCGCAACAATTTATGAAGAAGATTCGTTAAATTCTTTGCTTATTTCGTTGGTGGTGGTGGTGATGAGAATATATTATGAGGATGCGCTGCTCATGCAATGTGAAACTAAGCGTGATTTTCAACGAGGTATATAATAAAACTTCGAGGAAACTGTAATAAAGGCATTTCCCACGTGCCCACAGATTTTAACCCTTATTAACTATATTAACTATACCATTTACGATATAGTAAAGAAATAGTCGCAATATTTTGGTTGTAACTCTTTGTGCAAATTATTTGCAACTAATATTTACACAAATGAATATTTCTGGTTATGTTATGATATGATATGTTTAATTTCTTACTGTAAAACTTTACATACACAACTCTACTGTAATATTTACACTTCTAGCATTCTTTAGATTTTTTAGTATCTCTACCTTTGTAGTACCCCATAGAAAATTCTTTCGTACTTTCATAAGGCAGCTCTAAGAGCATTTTCTGCCTTAAACCTGCAACTTTTGTATTTTACACAACGGAACTTGACGTGAAAACTATTTCTGTCTGCCTACCTACATAAAAACATTTCTAAGCACACAAGTAATAATTTTTAGGTAACAAAATATCTCTTATTGTATCTTTCAATGCTTAATCCTTGCCATTGGCGATATGAATGGAACATAGATAATACAATAAAAATCGTATAGGTGTTGTAAATTAGATCATTGATAGGTTTCACTTTTATCACGAGAGAAGTATAGTAATAGCAATATTTTTCTATTTACAGTTATAGATATATCATTATCATTAGTACAAAGCTGCTAACAAGACTCCGAGCAGCATGAGATCAAATGTTCCACATTAATTCAGTACAATGATACAAGTTTCAGACATGAACTACCATACTGTAAAAATTCAAAAGCTTTTTATGTGTATACATTTCAAGTGAAAGAAAAATGTTCCTTGAACATTGAACTAGCAAGTTGGTAGTCTTGTAGCAGTTTTGCCTTGTCAAGATTTGGCATGTTTTCCCAAAGAAGTATTTTTCCCTTTTGCACGATTAACTGAGTAACTAAATTAATGTAACAATGCGTAAGACCATACTAGAACAAAGTTGGAATATAATAATGGAGCATTAAAAAGTGAAATAATCACTCAAGGGTTTAATATTATAAGTAAAACAATATATTATTGTTAATCTGCCCTGGACTGACGTTATTGTATGCAAATGTCGTAATAACTAACTACTAATACAATCGTCAATGCTAAAACAGATCACGAATGCTCACACAGTCGTTTAGAAGGGAAAATCTAGCAGAATGACCACAAAACAACAACAACACATAAAAGAAACAACAGATAAACTAAATTTTCACATTCATTCATCAATTCATACTTATACATATACACTGACAATTAATCGTGTCAGTCATGCCACGTAATAGTATTAACAGAAAATATAACATGCAAAACAGAACATTCAATGGGAATTGTTGTGTACGATTCTATGCACTATTAATAAATAATCCTGAACTGACAGAACAAAATAAAATCACGTCAAATCAGATTATCATTTTCACTTTTTTTCATTCAGACATCAACATAAGACACTTTTGAATATGTATGAACATAATACGTGCAACTTTGCATTGTATGTACTTAACTTACTAACTGCAGTTAAAAGTATTGCCCCAGAGGTGCAGTATTCTCTCTATCGCTGTGTATAATGTTTAGTATGTGTTGTACAAGATTACAGAAGGAAAAAACTGTGTGCATTTTACTGTGAGATGACTATCAGCTTGACTTTTATTAGCGAGTAGAATAAAGAAAAGAAGAATAGACATGTAATAAAAGTATTCATTCGTCACTATTAATTTCTATGCAAGTCACATCACCAACTATGTCGAAAAAGTCATCTTTTAGTAGCTTAAGTGCAACAATGCAGGTGTGTGTGCAATAAAAATCGTAAATCATGAAAATCACATGCACATTACCCATATCTGTTACTTACGATTACACATTGTGTATCGTAAACACATAAATAAAGATTCATCGCACATTGTAGTGCAATATGACAAGGCTGTGTGTATTATATTGCCAATTACGATGCATTTTAGCAAACGCACATGATTCAGTCGTTGAGAAACACTCGTATTCACACTGCTCACAGGTGTATATTAAATTATGTGAATTATGGTGCATTAAAGAACATAATCGCATATATTATTTGATTTTGCTTCAACACATGCTTCAAATAATCATCATTTTGCTAACAATCATCCCTCGAGAAACGTCTGTCATCATTCATCTTACTATCACTATTTAACATGAAAAAGGAATTTCTCAAGAAAAATATTAGACCAAGTTACCATTATTACTTCGAAAGAAGCAATAATATATTATTTCAATTCTAGCGTAAACTGAGGATAATCGCAAATAAAAAGCGTTTGTATCATTTGAATTAAACCATTATGTCACAGGTCCCATGTAAGTAAAGTAAAAGTAAGTTTCCATTTTAGCCGCAATTAACGTTTATGGGATGATGTAACTGAATTAATGTTCTATAGTATTCTAACTAAATTAGTTAATAAAAAAGACCAAACGCAAAGCATTCTGAAATGTCAATGTCACTTATTGAAAAGATTCATATGGCAATTTGAGCTGAAAAATTATTGAATAATTCACAATACTATAGACATAGGAGAAAAAAGTAAAAAAACTGAATATTGACATGAAGAATTAAAACACAAAAACAAGAGAGATAAAAATGTGTTAATTTCAACTTAGTACGATACCAAATTGAAAAATAAACGAAACATAAATAAAAATTTACAACTAGCGAACTAACAGATTTGACGTACTTACAGATATTCTGGAATTGCAGCATTATTGATATAGAATACTCCACATGCAAGCGAAGTTTGCACTTTCGATTTTAGTCCATGTAAAACAATACATGAATCACTGTACAAAGTACAAAGACAATTGGACGATTATATACTAACTGGGTGCATTGTATTTTCCAAAATACACACACCTAGTTGATAAATTGCATATACAATGTTTACAACTCCCAGATAGTTGTAATAGTTCCGTAATGAGCTGATTGATCATTCATGCTTATGTTTGTCAATTGCTTTCTGACAAAACTATATTTTTACGCCACAGTTTTTATATCTCGTCATAACTCTTGTATAGCATTCAATTATACAAGTACAGCTATTACAAGTATGTACATAGTACAAATTCCATATCATCATCGATCATTTCATTAAACGACTCGTTTTCTCTCTCTCTCTTACAACAATTACTTAATTCTACTTAACATTCATTTTCATTAAGCTTTTTGCTGCTGCTGTACATCCGCATATATTAAAATTAAATGTCCTTATAGGTTTGTCTGTCTCTGTGTATTTATTTTTTGCCGAGCTTGTGCAAACCTGTCTGTTTAGAAGAACAAGCCCTTTGGTTTGTATACACGAGCACATGATTATGATTTTTGTTCATTATTGTCATTGTTATAAAGGGAGAGAGAGAGAGAGAAGGAAATCTTTATAACAGATTGATTTACCACAGCATTTACTACCAAAGGATGTCAGACAGAATGCTACCTGCAGCTATGGCTTATTAGTGTCCAAATAGTTTTCATTTTACAACCAAGAACAAGAATCATTGTTGAATGAGTGAGTGTGTTTAACTTTGTTGATAATGTACTGTGGATTGTTATTGTTTGGGATTATTACTATGATCATTCATTATTTTCCCTGCCCTAGACAATTCACGAGTTTTGCTTACATATTTACTTACAATTACTTTATACTACTCCTGATTTCTCCTAAATAAATTTATTTTTCCTAATGACTCACTTTTCTTTTCCAATTTCGTCAATATACTAGTAAAGCAATACACAAAGAAATGAAAATTACAGAGGAAATATCTTAAATCAATCTGATCACTTTAACTTTCAACAAGAACATTAGAGAATCGATAAATATAAAATATTATTGCATAAATTACACCCTGAGCCTGAATCTCTGGGAAAGGTGCATGATCTCAGATTATTTAAGTATCTCCTGATACAGGCGATAAAAAACGAAATCCTTTCGCTTGAGACTCTTTAGTAGTATATTCTAAACCATAAAATTAAATTGATTATAAATTTATCTGAAGTTACTGTTTGTACTAAATATTTAGTTAGTCAGGTACTTGATTTACCTCACGTGTTTTATGTACCACTTCATTATTATCATGAGATCAAAACATGATTTTTCTTAAGGCTTATAATATTGTTATTATTATTCATAGAATCTCAAGATTCCTATTAAGGTATACTACATACTGTTATTATTATTAAAGTCTGTGATAAGTATGCTTTACAAGATTCTAGTTCATTTCATGCATGATCTTCCATAAAAAATTAATAAGCAAGATAAATAGCTAACAATACGTCAAAATTCCAAGTATGCACACCTGAAAGTACACGATGAGAGTAGTACCTATTTATTGTGCGAAATTACTAATAATGAGTGCGCTACGGGCTGAATAGTCAAACCTGCGGTTTGCATTGTCCTATAAAAGATATTTATGTACAAGAATTATAATGCAGTTCAATTAGATATGTATTAGCGTATAATAATTTATTTAGTGAATGTGTACGTGGTAAAGGCGTAGGTACTTACTTATGTCAGTAAAAAATCTTACTTTTTATAAACTCTTCCCATTCAAGCGTGCATACTAATGAAAATGCATCGTACAAAAAATTATTGTATATTTTAAACGAAAATGCGTATAGTCTACTTGTGTTTGTGTATACAGAGTTTACTTTTAAGTAGGTGGAGATGAATGTAGCGAGTGAGTGCTGTTGTGTCCTGTTAAACTTGTCCTTAATCATATTACAACGAAATTACTGTACTTAATTTATACAATAATAATATCAGCTCGTATAAATTGAGCAAGGTACTCGATCCGCATTCAAGGCGCAAGTAGGAATTGCACACTACCACAAAACAACACCAAATCCTAAACACAGAAGTGGCACTTAGAATTTTCTAACTGACTTTGTATAGAATAACTTACAATTTAATGTGATAGTTTAATAAGGAGAGTGGAATTGACCCGGTTTTACAGTTTCTTTTCTGCAACAAGTAAATAATTTCTGCAAAAAGTCATGCACTCTCTATATTGCATGTGTGTAAATAAGTGCTCTTTCAAGATGAGACCGACAAGACCCTTATTTTTATTTAATGCGACTGTTACGACTCAAGCACAATGAATGAGAAGCTTAGCAGAAGAAAAATAGGAAACGACAAGCTTAAATTGCAGTCTGCGTGTTTATTTTTGAGAAAAAATTATGCTAGGTCATGAATTACAAGTAAATTCGTAAAGCTTACCAGAACCACTCTTTTTTACAGGTTGGACGAGGAAGATTGTACGAATAATTTTGCACTGACGGGAAATAACGTGATCCCATCCCGTCAATATTCACCAATATTTATTTCCACAACCTGTCTTCACTTTTATATAGATAGTACTAAAACTTCACAACACATGAGGCATTTTGATATAGTAAGGTGTTGATACATTACCCGGTAATTAAAAAAGTACGGATATCATTGCAAAATAAATATCTGCTTGCTTTCTACTTAAAATATTATTGCCAAGTAAAATAACTCATTTACAGCCACCCGAAAATACGTCTATGAATTCTATTTGTATTTTTATGTGCTCTGTGTGCTATCCTACTTGTATTAAATTTATGATACTTATTTGCCAAGTGGACAACACGAACTAACTGAAAATCCCATTTGCCTTTGGTGAAATGCAAACGGAGACAAAACAATTTCGTTATCAATTTCAAGTGTTTTGCTAACAACAACTGTCCTGTTCAGTTTGTCCATGTACCAGATTTATCTGTAGCCTATACACTAATTTTCAATATCCTTCAATGAGAGTAATTTACAAACTGTCTCTCTTATTAAACTGGTCATGCACCGAACACACAACAAGTGCATGTCACAGAGTCTCTCAGAGTGTCAACTCGTCCACAGAATCAAACCCTCCACAGGAACAAACTGGGAACACAGGATACAATATTTATTTATAGAAACCTCTACATGAAACTCCTACAACATTAATATTTATACATCAAACTTACACAAACTAATTTTAAAACTGAATCTCTGAGTATGACCCTGTGTATATGTTGTATGTCTGTCTCTCTCTCTCTACTCTTTCTCTCTCTCTCTCTGGAGACTAACTATTAGTAATGGGAAACTATGTATTTGTACTACACATGAACTAATACTGTGGAAATAACGATATTGCACCAGATTTAAGTAATTGCCTATGGATTTACATATAGAATCGTTAATGCACGTGACAACTCATAATTGCTCTACAAACTACACTTCTTAATTGAATTTTAAATACTTTAATATTACTGTGTGGTTGTCCGGACGGTTTTAGAATACAGAGACGTGCAGCAAGTTTAGATTATGTGTCTGTGTATGTAGAGCCTTGTGTGTGTTTAAGTTAAGAGTCAAGTTTATTGCCTGGCTGTGCTTACTGCTTACGTAGTAGGTGATATAAAGTAATACCTATACAGATATGCTTAGTCATATCCGATACCCATGATAATATTATTGTAATACTCCCAGAATTCAACTCAGATTATCCTATACCTATATACATATATATATGTGTAATATTATGCACATAGTGTTACATACAATGGCCCATGTACAATTTCTATGATGATTCAGTGAGTAAACTTTACGGAGTAGTTCCAAAGCTCCCACATAGCAATAAGACCTTGGACCTTGAGTCGATTGATTAAACGGACGTTTGAAACTTCCCCCACGTCTCCTACAATTTCCTTCACCGTTTATATCGTTCCAGGTGAAATCACCTTGTCTATGCATTTCTAAATCTTCTAGTATATACATTCTGACAGTCTTTACACTGTATTACTGTATATGCAATTTTAAGAGATTTTTTATACTGCCTTTCTGGTGATAGATTGATTTAGTGTCAATTTACTATTTTCCTTAGCTGTGATTTTTATTCTCTCTTACATCTTTCACAGATTCGTTATACAATATCCAGTATTCAGGTATTCATTTACATAAATATTACGAAGTCATCGAGCGCATGCTATAATATGTCCACACGTTTCAGACACAAAATCTGTGTAAACTTTATAGGTGAAGTAAATATTAAGAAGGATTTGAAAAAATTGATATTAACAAATAAGCGAACTAATGACAAGGGAAACAAAGGTTATCTAAAAGCATTTTAATAATAGCTCGTGCTGAAATTCTTAAATGCAAAATGGATATGTAGGCATATGGAACTTACATCCCTTCCTCGCCATTATTGCATGTACACAATTTAGATGATTTGTACACGTTCAATGTGAAATGTCAGTTAATGATCTCTGTATATCTTTATAAATGACCCTCGTAATATAATATGATACAATAAATGGGTATAGGTATAATATCAGTATTAACACATGTGTGAAGTTTAGGATTCTAAAGTGGCAGGATGCTCACTATATATGCTTACTGTTATTACCATAATATCCTACATATCATATCTCTATGTGTGTGGATGTATTATGCCTTATAGCTGCTATTTATTTGTGTATTTGCAGATATTGCATGAACTTTTAAAGTTTATAATATTCAGTTTGTAGAGCATTAATGTTATTTCTGACGTTAAGTGTTGATTCCTGTTCCTTATGCGCTGTCATTAAGTTTCTTTCAAAGAATTTAGTTCATTCACTCATTCCTTTATTTATTAGTAGTAAATATTATGCACTTCTGCAATAATAATGGAAGCAGTAATCATTATAAGCAATGAGAGCTGTTGAGAGATGAAAAGATTCGTCAGCATGTTCCATAATAACCGATTATATAGCACTTTGTAAATAAAATGGAACACGCAACACACTAAAAACTACTTACATGACATAAACTCTCACACACATACACAAAGTCTTCCTTAGAGATAAGATAGAGTTGCTGATAGTATGTAAAATTAAACAAAAACAAAATGTAAACGAGATAAACGAATTTTAAAAAACAAGAGCTCAAAATTCTCTACATATAATATTCTCGTTTGAATTTACATTTAGTACACTAAACCGGATTTTGTTCTTGTTATGTATAGAAGCATATATAACACTATTAGATTTTGATATGTTATGTTCAGGTAATTGAACTATATCGTAAAGAGTAAAGACAGATCGTTTACTAAAAGTATATCAGAATATAACGATATTGGAATCACAATAAGAGTGAGGATGCATTCATATCAGTTGCAATGCCTATATAGTTGCTTTGAAGATGGATGGGTATCTACAATTAGCCTATATAGGATTTTTGTCGCTCTTTATTATTACTGCATTGTTTACAAGCGTAACGTTTGTAAGCAATCAAGTCACGTAGTTGAATCCTTTGAGTTTCCTTCGAATAGGTATATAGATTTATATAGCAATATACAATCTGTCTGTCTGGGCTAAATTACAATGGTGAATGAATAATTGTCTTATCAGCTTTGATCTTTATGTGTAATGGATAAAAGGTGATCCCATCAGATGTGATTCAAGCAATTTAATGGCAATTGTAAGTGTATCATCCCCACCGACAAGTCATACAGTCAAATACGCTGTGTTATTGTTTTGTTTTATACATATCGAATTTTTTTGTAAGGAAGAAGATTGAAAAGAAGGGCAAATTGTTTGTGATTTGCCGTCTTCTGCTAGAAACACAGATTGATAATCATTTAGTGTTACGGTGTATTCTGTTACAGATCAAATTCAAAGCTAATGGCCTATATTTCCATGAATTTCGTAAGATATTCTTCTGTATGTCTCTTTTCAGGCGACTTTTTGTTTGTATACGTGTGTTGATTAAAACACGGCATAATGTACTAATAGTAAAGTGTAAGTAAAGTACGTTTACACAATACATACATGTGTACGTGACGATTCAAGTTATTTAGTTGGATTTATTGCTTAAGGGTCTTCCACATATCCTCGTAATATATAAAAGCACTTTTTCATCTCAATTCCATGATGTACTCATCCGAGAAGTCGTTACAGTAATATTATCACTGCAGCTATATCTACAATCTTTTACTCTATATACAATCGTGTAAATTCATAATTCATAGACTGGTTTCGATTCTACTTGTTTCAGTTTTATAATGCATACATGGATCTATAATGATCTTCTTGTACTATTTGTAACACTTCTGCTTAAAAAATACAAATTGAAGTGATAAATAACTACAATGCACTCCAAGTAGGAAAGTGAATTACATTATATCCTATACCTACTAAATTTGGAAATACAACAACTCAAATACATTGAGAGCAGAGATGTAAGTAACCTAAAATGTAAGTAATATCAGTATTTATTTAACCGGTAAGACAATTTGCAAGGTGTAATGTGTTACCAAATCTTAAATACTTAACTATAACGAAAAGTTGCATGAAAATCAATGACGGGTCAAGAATTTTAAATAACTCACTGCAATAGTAATTAGCAGGTCTTGACACATAAAATCCACTTACTTAACAATAATCCACACTTACACAGATTATATTCTCTAATAAATCTTACTAGCTTTAAAATAAGAATGCTAAAGGTATATAATGCCAGTAATGCTATATTTACTGTAACACAACAAGACTCGAGGTTTCAGCAAAGCTAAACTTCAAATTAATGTATTAACTGATGAGACTCCCAATGAAATGTCCCCATGATAGTAGAAATGAATTTTGTCAGTCAAAGAAAGTACTTTTAACTGTAGTCTCATCAAATGTGAAGGGAAAGAGTTATCTCAACATTACGAAGAGTATTAGGGCTACTATATGTTTAGGAACTATTGAAGCAAACATTGACAATGTTCTTGTGCTCATTACTCAATCCTATGTGGAGATATAACACATTATACGCTTCTTTGATTTAAACATGAACTCATTTGTGTATTGGATAACTTAATTACACTTTACATAAACATTACATTAAATTCCCAGCCCATGCAAGCCATAGGGAGTTGTATACTAAAAGAGTTGACAAGTTTCCTGTGTCCCTCCTGCATAAACTGATTTCTTTTTGACTCAAACAAGAAAATCCACTTAGACTGTAAAACTTTTCAGTTTTTCAGAGCATTATACGATTGATAAAGGATTCCATATCTGTCTACTTATAAAATACCTACATTCCCTATATACGCACATTAAAAAAGTGTAATTTAGTCACATTCTACTCTACATTTACAATATGGTAAATAAACACAACACACACACAAACAAACAACAGTTTACTTTCATGACAAGTCATAGTACACATGATATAGTAAAACATATGGAAATGCCCCTGCCCTGGTCGCGGAGAGGAAATCCTATTCCCGTCTAAACTACAAACACACTTTACTCGATTCCCATACACACGACAATAACGTTTTACTAAAGCTAAACATGATTTGTCCTTCTTCTTCAATTAAATATGATTTTTCTGTCATTTCATTACGTTTCTACAATATCTGCATGAAATGAAATGACAGGACGAAGACAGATAAGTATTACGTGAACATGGAATGAATAAGATAGTTAAAAAACTAAGTCAAATCCTCTCATGTTACGACTTATCGTAAACAACGCCGTATATACAGATACAGCAACATGGTATATCGCATGAACCCAAAGTACTACAACTGTACTTGTTGGACTGTAGCCTAAGAAGACCTGATATGATATGACTTGACAATGAGTAATATACTGAACTGGTGAGTCCAATTAAAAATTCCAGTTACATTCTTATCTTCGTATCACACATGTGTTCTTGTGTACATACAACCATCACCATTCTATCACAGCGTCATAAACAATGTGGAATGCAGGTCGAATTATTAAAAAGTTCATACTAGCCATGATAGAACGTACCAATACAACTAGTCCTTGTATTACAGTAGCTATGTATATGCATGCCTGGTAAAAAAGAAGAGGAACAGTATGCAAAACACATGTGCAAATGCCATACTACTATATACAGTAAAGAATGAACTTTGAATCAAAACATAAAATGAATATTCATAAAGTGAAGATAATATCATAATAAAAAACACCTTAGCAGGAGAAAAAACTAAAACACTAAAATGTAAAGTAGATTAGTACCACGTACACTCGTTAGTGATAATATTATACCTATAGGTAGATCTAGTGTGTATAATTTTATATCGATTTATACACGGATCTTTTTCCTATGATCGTATAATATGCCCTTAGTTAGGTTTCATGTCTGTTTTATTTCTTGTGTTGAGTTTGATTAGTCGTGTAGGTATGTTATTATGATGAACTATACGACCTTTAGTTTGCCAGCGTGTGTTTTGTGTGTACTAAATTCAAAGATTGTATTTTTATAGGTAATGAAGGTAAAAAACGCGAATTTATGGCAGGTTACATTTACACACATTGTAATAAAATTTGAGAAGTTAGTTAGAAGGTTTGAGATTGACGTGGCATATGCATTATATATACTTAAAAAGTTGCAGTTCATTACGTTAAATTAAGGTCTGACTCTGACGAGTCGGTCGTGGTCGTGTCATGTCATTCGACTTTAGTGTTTTACGAATCCTCCTTCATGATCCCTTCTCTCTCTCTCTCTTTCCCCCCTCTTGCCCCCAAAATGAAATTTTTACATTCGGAACATATTTACGATCCATATCAACACATCTTTGTATTTTCTGTGTAGTAAACTATATGGATTTGTTTAGTGGCTTTAGTTTTGGTAGTTAATACTTTGAAAGCTTCACCTGTTTGCATTTCTCTCGATTTTAATGACAGGACAGAATAAGAAATAAACCAAGGAAAGAAAAAGAAAAGAAAATTAAGCTAACCTGATGTTCTCACATTTTATGTCAATCAAAATCTTTATCTTTGTGTGCAAGAGTAATGTAAAGCGCTACAAAGGATTTTCCTTGTGTATAGTGTGTGCATGTAAAATATCAGTACTATGTGTTAGATTTCGTGCGGGCAGATTATCCTAAATCTGTCAAGTTGCCCTTAAAAGTTTAACATAGGGACGACACAAATCAAATTTCGATATTTTCACTTACCTGTACCTTCTATCTTACTTTACATCTATCTGGTACGCTTCCATTACTCTTTACTTTACCGTCTACCTGATTTCTATTGTCTGCAAAAGCAAATACGACAAATAATGGCACACACATATACCTAAAGTGCATTCTACTCACACACAGTAAACTCACTCAGACGTTTCTCTCTAAACTCTACTACTACTACTGTAGAAGTGTAAAAGTACTTCATACATATTCACACTACTATTAGCATTGTATGGAATTTTTCATTAACACTTCATTCATTCACACCTACTCTGCTCTAAAAGTTTGACATTTTTCACCTTTTTACTCAATTGCAAACACAATTGCATTAGTGAATCCCATTAATATGATTAGATATTCGATTCTTGCTTTCATTTCCTACTTTTACATTCTAGACATTTATTCCATCAAAAATTCAATTCATTCAAAGCCAGAAACTATATCAGCTGCATTATTTGCTATATATATTGTATATAGATCTATAGGCACATGGTACATTGAATGAATGAAATGCATCCTCATAGTACATAGATAGAAAATATCATCCCTCCCTTTGAATTGTGCAAAGTTAAATATATTAATAAATAACGCACTTGTTTTGTCGATTTTCTTTTTTTGCTACCTGCTGCTTCCTATAATGCATTGCACCTGTCTCGTCTTATTAGTGGTTATCGTGTCTTCTGCATTAATATTAATACAATATCCACAACACATCGAATACAATGATATCTTGCAGTCTTGTAGTTGTAGTACAACCAATATTCTTATCCATGTTCATCTTGCATGATACATTTTCAATTTTATTACTTTTACATACTTATAGGTAGTTCCCTCTGTCATGCAATGCAAAATAACAAATTGTAGCGTAGCTCTAGATGAAATAAAAGTAAAAGCTCTAGCTTTTGCTACAGACAGAGTTATGTAGAATTAATAACAACAATATTATAATTGAGCATAGCATATACGCATTTATTATCAAACTAGAATTGACTAGTAGTCTTCACATTCTAGTAAATTATTACTCCTATCAACTATTACTTATTTTATGCACTTAGTTTGTTTTTTTCTATCTCTATTTTAATGTCTGCATTATACTCACGTAATCGTATTCTTCCTATATTAATTTCTTCTTCAGGCCTTCCCCCTCAGTAATGAAAGGAAATAAAAGTAAAATTTTTGTTTACGCGGAATTACTTTGTTCCGTCTTTCACGACTCATACTCATGACTTTACCTTATACCTATAGAAATAATTCATTTAAGTGCAAGTGTTAGAATTTCCATTATGGTACCTACTATCATTCCCACTGGGAAAAGTCACAGACAACAGTACAAGTACAACTGAGCCATGATTTCATTATTATAATGCTTCAAGATAGATTTCTATTCATTTGAATTGAACTAGAGTTCAATTTGTGTTTGTTGATTGATTTGACCCAGTTTTTATATGTCTTTTCTTTATAATAGCGTATTTCTAGTAGCTGTTACTGCTACTACTGGGTATTGGCATTCAGAAACATAATTGCACGTGTATGTCTGTACTTTTGTTCGCATAGTATACTACACAATAAAACGCATAGAAGAGCAGAGCAATAAGTCAAATGCATTACCAAAGAAAAGAAACTTGGCCTGAGTTGAGATAGATAAAGCATTGGCTTGAAAGATTGAAAGAGAGTGAGAGATGAAATATAAAAGGAAAATCTGATTAAAGTACAATGTATGCACTAAATATCATTGAAATTAAATCAAAAGGGAAGTATCAGAATCAGAATCGAATTTAATCATGACGAGACTACTATAGTGTGTATAATGTTCTTTTGCAGGTCTGACAACCTTATGCTTCCCTAAGCGAGTGTGCAAACTAATAATATGCAAATGTGAGAATTGTCTGGCAGAATAGACACACACTGTTATTAAATTACAGCGAAGATGACCATTAAAGTCTGCGTTTCACGTTGTAATGTTGTAAATGAATGTGATTGAGCTACAAGATAATTTTTAACCGTATGACATATGAATTTCGTTGAATAAAGTGAATAGGCACCTGTCATATTTGTATTTGCACCAGTAGGACATAGGTATCTCTGTATAGATGTAGAAGAAAATAAAAAAGATTTTTAATACTTAATTATAAAGTTATCAGAATTTGTATCTATCTACGCCGTGGTTTTCGTATTGAAAGCAAATGCAGGCAATTACTAAAGTATTGACTGCTGAATTGAACAGTGAGCTTTGTGAAATAAAACACTTGCGTACGATCTACGTGTGTTTTGTGTACTTAAAAGCAAATCCGTGTTGTCAATTACACATTGTATGCAAAAGTCGTGATGTGAGCCGTCCTTTCAAGGATTATTACACAGTAAATGATTATTTTCCCTATCAGAACCGATTATTATATATTTACGTCTCAGCTCTCTGCCCTGTTTTGAACTCGTACAATTAAGGAAAAGGTGAATATCACGATTTCCGCTTTGTTCCAAAGTTCCAACATCCAAAGACTGAAAAAACTGATTGATTTGGTGATCTAGGCCTATGATAAAAAGTAATAATAGCAAAATAATATTCAACTGTGTTACAATTCCCCTGTGCTATAACCCACGTCACAAATATTTTCCTATAGTGCGTAATGCACTCAATACTTACTATAGCTCTCCATATGTGGTGTCTATAGATAAATGTGTGACAGATTTTCGATAAGAATGACTAATTGTACGCAAATTAGCGTTTTGTGTAACCAATTGATTGTTAAAAGACCACTACACATTCTCTAAGCGTTTGACAAGGAAAATAATTTAAGTTCCCTGTTACACTTCTACTTTGTTCTACTTATACCGATATACTCTCTACTCTTTTAAATTGGTTGATATATTACTTTTATTACTATATTTATATTTATTAACTCAATCTATATATATGTACAGAGAGTAGACTGATTACATCCGTGCGGGGATGATGATGATTGGAAATAATAAAAGAGTTGGACAGTCACTCTTTGAATAAATGCATACAACTACCAGTACAACCAAATGGAAATACAGTTGAAAGAAGTGAAAGATTCAGATCACGATAGGGAAATGAGTGCCCCGCCCCGTTGCGTTTAACTTATTCGTTAAAGTTAAGTGCAGTTTAGCCGCGTAATTATCTGCAGATGAGTTATTATCTTGCGAGAAATCTTATTGATGCGATTTTTTACCAATCAATTTACCACGCACTGTTCTTGTCGAGTGCTCTGTCTGTCTCTGTGTCTATAACAGAGCAACCAATGCCTTGGGACAGCATATCTTTTGTTCAGAGTCACAATAGACTCTCAGGAACACTACCACTACTACAACAACTACACACTTATACAAGAAGTATACAGATACACAAGAAAGGGCAATAAACTTCTCTGTTGTATGTATTTAGGTATAAATGGTTGCATGAGGATATTTGCATGCATCTGTATATATTGCGAAGTGCAGTGCATAACAAATGTCAAGAAGAAAAGAGTATTCTTAGCCAACAGGCCAATAAACAACATGAAAAATCCAAATGGGAATAAGTAAAGTAAGGTAAGCGATGATAACAGAAAATCACTTGAAGTAAATTTATACTGTAGAAGCATCTGTATGGTAAGTTAAGTAGAGACGTGTAGTATATATTGTAAGATGTAAGAAGAAGCTTAAGTATCATAAAGTGGAGTGTTGTGGTGTGATGTTGAATTGAAGTGTTGCTGTATACGAGGCAGAAATGCATTTCGCAGATTGTTTATAAATAGAGAGTAGTAAACCCCAACAGGGTGACGTCGTGAATCCAAGTAAGTGAAGTCAATAGAAATGTAATGTAAACGTCGGCTTGTAATGAGTAAAACACAAAACAGACACAAAAGTGCAATGATTGCAGCGTTTATTATTCTAGTTAGAGAGAGAGAGACTTCATCCGTCATGTAACATTCACGAACACAACGTCAATGTGTTCCACTACAGAAAGTTCGTACTTAACTCAATCATTAATCATTAACTCGTTATATATTTAGCATTTACTACTGTGAGATAATATTTTAGATTCCTGCTTTTCTCCTCAACTAGTATACAGCAACATTCATACACACAATAAACACATGAACATATTTGCACTATACTAGCTATACGTATCTTATGGTAATTTTGTATGCAAATTGAGCAACGGACTGACCTGCAAACTGGTAATCTGCTATAACTGTACTGAAAATATTAAGAGTAAATTCCTATAATTTCAGTTTAGCCTTAAAATGTAGCAATCCAAATACAGACTGATTTTGACATTATGACTTTTTAATTTTAACTTGCACTAATTAACAATCTTAAAGGGTGAAGGTAAATTTCCTGAGAGTTTCGTTTACGTAATATCGAAATTAATTAAATGTAAAAGTATCGAGTTGAATTATAATTATCGCAGCAGGAGAGAACTCTCCTGGGAGAATGTATATACTATGTGTAACAACTCAACATACCTGAGTAAATAAAACAGAATTATTGAAGACACAACTAATTACTGATATCTGTTGGGTGTGTGATAAAATCTTATTAACTGGAAAATCTAGCTGCATTAGTTATTTAATTCTTTAATATGCGATTGCACATATTAAATGCAATTTGCAATTAATAATCATCAACCCATTTTCTCACAAAGCGTCTACTATGGCATACTGTATACTACACATTGTGAAGACTTTTGAAAGAGTGAAGCAACAGGGTACAGATAGTGTGTATTCTAAAATATACTAATGACAAATAATAAATGATTTTACGAATTTAAAAATCTATCTTGATGATTTTATATTACTCCTCCCTTCTTTTAAGGGTGAGGCAACATTGTGTGGTCATTGTACGAGCATTTATTGCTGATTATTTATTACCCTTAAATGTTTTCCACAGTGCAGTTATAGTTGCATGTTGAAAAAACTCATCTCTCTGATCGTGTCGTTTGATATTATGGGAAAGAGATGCACTTTTAAGTATACACAAAGATCAGCGACCACGATAGGTAAATGGCAGTTAAATTATTATCTGTTGTTAAATGCAAGATACTAACTACCGTATATATACTTTAACTACCACTACTAATTCGAAATCACATTTGCCAATGTTATTTACAAGTAAACTGGAATATCTGCATAATATAAATATTATTTGCTTATACACAGTTCAAATAAGTATACATTTATTATCATTGTAAGGCAAATAGCACTTAAATGTATGCATGTACTAGTATAGAGATAATATATACGGAAATGTATGTAAAGTTGACTTTTGCATGCACAGGCTATACGTATATAGCAATTTGCAATATTATAAACTGTTGTGTGCGAATAACAACTTGAGTTAAGATTCTTCTATTGCTGCCAAGAACAATAAAATAAAACAAGATCAACTGCATATTAATGGCTAGAGGTGTAGCTGTGTAATTATTTAGGTATTTAGGTGGATTGTTGTGTGTGACTTGGCGTGGCAGGACTTAATTTGGCTCCAGGGGGAAATGCAACAACGAAACTTGCAATATAAAACAATACATGTCTCTCATTGCCTTTTATAAGAAAAGAGCATCATGATGTTGTCAATAAACTATATAAGATGAGGCGAGACGAGACTTGAGACAAATGAATTCATAAATAAAAGAAAACGATTACAGACAATTGTAATATTCTAAAAAGCCTAACCACAACATGTACCAATACATATCACGTACCTAAATAAATAAATAATGAATTGTACGGTTATTAATCTCAAGAGTGTGTATGAGTACAGTTCTAGAGCATTTTTTGCCTTGTTGTTGTAATTCTAACAAGTGCGTATGTTCTTTTTCAGCGTTTTTGCAGGCAGACAGACCTAAATTCGTTATTCTTGCAGGAATAATGCAGCAATTAATTTTTGCTTGTAATTACCGTGTCGTTGTTGAATATTCTTTGTAAGGGAAACCATTTGCCGCACTTCTGTTGTGCCACAAATATGGGTGCTAATACTCAAGTCACAAAAGACAACAGAAATAGATTAGTAGTATTTAGTTAATGCATTGCTGACACACAAAAGGTGTAGTATAGTAGCAGTAGTAGCAAGAGTACTTGATGTGCAAACAAAAAAGCTCTTTTTGTAGTTTAAGAACGATAAAATAATATATGAGTTAATGGAGCATACTACTATACTATAGGTAGGTATATAAAAACATACAATATTTTATGAATGGACAGATCTGCCTATAGGCAGAAGTTCATGTGTAGTATGTGAGTGTGTAATGGAGAGTGTGTTGCACTGTGCAGAAAATTACTGTTAAACGGCAGCTGCATAAAGGATTGTATTGAATATGCACTGACTATTGTGTTTCATTGTTAATTATAACAGCCACACCTACAATATCTTCAATTGTGAGCAATAAGAGTAGTAGTGGCGCATACAGTAGTAGTAGACCTACTACAGAGAGTGAATGGAGATTGATGTTTGTGTATATGAATGGACATTCAATAAGAAATTATTGTAAGTGTGTGAGTATATACGAATGCTACTACTAATCATCGTCATGTCCTACTACAAGAAGTCATTCATAAATCTCTTACCTCAATTTCTTGAGCTTGGTCATCGATGACGGCCTGTTGCTGCTTCAGCTCAGTCTCTAATTCCTGATTCCTTTCCAGCAGGTTTCGTCCCAATTCCGCTGCAAGCTGAAGATCTGTAATCAAACAAAGAAACCACATTTAATTTTAATATTTGTTTTTTCACTATTCCGGTTGCTACTTTTATAACGTAATCAATTTCTTCTGTAAAGCTAATTAATAGGTTCAACTTCTCCATGTCCAGGTAAAACTTACAGATGATGAATACAGAAGATGTTATTACAGAATAGAATGTGTATAAGTAGAAAGGCCAGTTGTGGAAGTAAATACAATTTGGAGTGACTACCGAATGAAAAGAGATTTTTATAATAGTAGAGAGACCAGACCAACTTGGAGAGTAGAACTGGACTGACGACAGTGACTTGCAAAACCACATTTGTCAAGCTGTAGACAGTCGTCTCAATTTCCGATATTTTCATACAGTTATGTAAATACTCATGAGAATATACATACATGAGGCAAGTATAAAAATAAAATGCTACTATAATATAAGACCAAGTCACAGCTAATAATAATGACTACCAGAGGATGATGAAGAATCTGATAAAGCTAGTACGATATTTTTAATGTGCATACCTTGAATATCATCAAAGGTGTTCCTGGTGACCATTTTAATTTGTTGCCTCGAAGAATACCCAAATCGGCTCATTATCACTGCTTATGTTAATTAACTAAAATATTTAAGTTTTTAAGTACTTACAAATATATATACTATATCTTATCTATCTATCTATATCAACACATACACACTAAACGATATACCACAACTATGTGAATTATAATATAGCACTACAATAAACAGAATAGTAGTACAGTTAAAGTATAAAATTAGAAGCTACTTCTTTTCCCGATAACAATTTAGTTGTCTCCTGTGGGCTGTCCCAATTTAAAACAGGAAAATAATATACAAGAAAGAACCTTGTTTGTTACACGACACTATTATCAAAGTGTGTATGTAGAATACGAGTAAATTGATATTTTAAATCCACTGTAATATAATGTAGCTCCCTAATGACAAAGTTTAGTAGGTAAACTCGAACAAAAACGTCACTTAGATGCAACCAACAAAGAATTTCTCATCCGAGACAACTCCTAGAGCTCTAGAGGTGGTAAAAGTACATACTACCAACTATAACATAGTATACTTAAATATACAACACCTTAATGTTTAAAACTAACCAAGAATACAATTTTCTTTCTTTAACTCTAACTTAAACCTTAAACACGATTACATGGAGTTACAAAGTGTAAAGTGTGCTACAAACTACACAACAATAATGTTTCGCAAGAAGAAGAAGAAGAATCTATGCTTTCTTCCTTGTCACTATTTTTCTGTGGCTGTCACACATCCAAAAGTGCACAGAGTGGTGTGGCTTGGCTTATTAAATGCAGCGGTGCTGTCTACCTTTGCCTTGAAGTGTGTGTGTTTGTGTGTATCGAATGAATTCGCAGAAATGTGTGCAGTTGGCAAGTTTACAGGAAGAAGAGACACATTTGATTATTACCACTACTGTGAATGAAAATAGTTTCGTAACTGACGACGAACACAGTGAGTTTATTGATGTTGACTCATTGTCTCTCACTCTACTGTAGACGTAGTCTGAACACAAACTGACCAAATCAAGGTGAACTGACACGATTATATATAATATGTCTATGTATGTATATGTTGTGGTGGTAGTAGAAAGGCACTTGCAATTGCACACAGACCTCTCCTCGTATGTATCTCCTTTATTTATTTTTACCTCTCCAATAATGTGGAAATCCCTTTCTTCTTATTCTATACGAATATATAAGTAAATGCACAATCAACTACTACTAAACTAAGGCTATGCTTTAGAATGTACACACCATATATGCTAAAGCACACAATACCATCCACGCAAGCCTTTAATATTAACAATAATACATATTATTCACTTACACAAGTGTAAATAAATAGAAAGAGTGTCTTTCTGTGTGTGTTTGAAGGAAAGACCTTACCACGGCTAAATTACACTTGCAAATGTAAAAGGCTACTACTTAGTTTGCCTGTGGTACTGTTTCTATGTAATCCAGATCGGATGCGATCCTTTTATAATTTACTACTATATAGTAAAAGACTGTGCAAGGATGATGGTAAATTACATTACATACATATAGTGGGGTAAAATTGTATGATTATGATTATAGGTAAGTAAGAGAATGTATGAATGTATTTTTATGAAGGTACAAAGGTAAAATGCAATTTACTAACAACAAGGTAAAATGCGGCACACACAGAAACACACACTGACTCACACAAGAAGAAGAAGACTGATCGTCTCTTCCTGTGTGTGAAAAGAATAAGTGTACAAATGTATTGTAATGGATCGCTTGTGGCCTGGCAATTATTCCTTGCGCTTGTATTGCAATAAATACGGAACAGTACAGAGAGACACTATATACCACCACGTTTGATAACAATGGGTTTATGTGTATTGTGTACTTTATTTTACGGTACTTGGCATAATAAAGCAGCAGAGGCAGGTAGTTTTACACAAAGTCAACTTATTATGGTAATATTCAACTGTGTTGTATTTATGTTCGTCTCCTGTGTGTGGTTTGGTGTCGGTGGAGGTGGTAATAGTGGGATGTGTGTTTTATATAGATATAAGTAATGGGATATGACTAAATATAATAATATGACTTTCCTCTCTCTCTATGCAGAGAGCAATCAAGCACAGCCTTCACCTTCCTCCCAGTAATAATAATAATATTGCAAAGTGTAACACCCTGCTCTGGGATTACAGAATCTATTATTCTCCTGCTTCAACTTACAGTGAGTTATAACTCTAAAAAAATTATAGAATTATGAAACTATACTACAAGTGTAACACATAATACAATACAACAGCAGGATTTTTCCTAGTTAATTTTTCTATATTTTATACTACTATAGTTCTGGTACATTACACAGGTATAGCTATTTTTTAGTAAGTATAATATTTCCTATATGAGACTTGATTTAAAAAATCTACTGGGGATTCCTTGTATGTAAAGCATAAGTTTGCACTAAATTAAGTTGTGTGTGACAGGCTGAATGTGCAAAAAAGGGCATAATAGGTAAAAGAACAGGTGATAATGCACTCAAATTACAGCTAGCCTTACAATAGAAGAGTTTTAAGTAGGAAATGCAGGTTCTCTTTTGTATTAAATAACCAAATTAAGTTAGATCTCTTTATAATAAAGGTATACCTACACACGGTAGCTGTGTACAGCTACGTATAAAATTATAAGGTACAAATCTGTAATTTGTAATATTATATACTACAAAGAATTATTGTAGTGGATTATTATAAGGAAGGGATGATGAGGTTGGTGACTACTGAAGTGTTCCGTAAGTGTATAGCACTGTACAAACATAAATCTACTATAAATCTGACATTAATCTTGACAGTGTATGACCGCAGAGACAAAATCCGTTGCACAAAATGAACTTTCTAAGTAAGAATTTTAAGGGTACAGTTTGTGCAGTGTATTATAAAGAGATTTGTATCAATTTTCTGTCTCTTGTAACATTAGTACACGAATACACAAAATTTCACACTATATAAGTATAGTATAGTACTATAGCAGTCAATTGAAGTGGCAACCGGAAAGACGGAGTCGACAAGACGAGACAGTTAAATATTACTAAACTGATTAGCAAATACACTTGATACTATCAAATCCTTGTTTTCTATCGGGCTATATACAACTTTACACACAATTCAATATAAATTCACAATCAATTTCCAGTTATAAATTCTGACTTTCCCATCTGTCTCATTTTTATCCCTAAAACTAAACACGATCTAACCACACACGTTCTCTTCTCAAGATTCACACACAGATCACACACAGTAGAGAAAACAAACGTCAACAAAAATGATTCACGTAGTGCAGTTTCTTTTCACATACATGAAATCGAGACACTGTAAAAAATTCACACTATGCCTATTATCAAGTCTATGCAGAAAGTAAATTATTTGCATGTGCAACCAAATACTTCAGAATGCTAAAATGCAAATTTTCAGGAATTATACAAAAATAAATTCCAGTTTGAGCGATCTGCCTACAAGGAGGCTTTATCATTCACTGACAGACTGCGAGAGATGCAGTGGCTCTTGTCTCTCTCAAGTTTTGACTTTAAAGGAAAGACAGCAAAGCAAAGAGCAGACCGGTTTATAGTGTTCAGAGTTTATTCTCCTCTCTGTCAGTCAAATCAAAGCACTTTGTACAAAATATCCTACTGTTGTGCTCCGCAGAGCTGTTGTAGTATTTTATCTACACACACCAGTGTAAAAAGTCTTCACAGAGTATTGGAATAAAACTTAAAATAGTCTTTGGCTCTCCTGTCCTATGTATAATAATATGCTAATATTATATGTAACATTACACACTGTGGTATAATGAATGTTCCCACTACTGTATTTAATGTATACACGGTATAGAGTGTGAAGCTGTGTATGTCTCCCTGTATAATGTCTTCAGTTTGGTCATGAAATAACTTGGAAGTCAAGAAAGGAGGAAAGGACAGCTTTGCTTGTCGTGAGTCGTGCACAACACACTAAATGAGACGAGACAGCAAAATAATGAAATGCACACAGTGTAATGTGACCAAGTTGTTGTATACAGATACACAGGCACCACTATATAAAGCAGAGTAAAAGAATATACTTGAAGTATATTTTAAATAGGGGAACCCTCCTGTTATTTTGTTGGCTTGCTATATGCGTGATGTTCACTTGAGACGAGACTAGCTTTGTTCTTCTGTAATTTCTCCTGTCTAATTTTAGACTGAAGACCTGACCGTGCAGAGTATTTTACATTTAACTATATACACAACTAACATTAAGGACTTTTATTCTATATAGGTACACACATGCACTGTAGTATGTAAAAAATACTAATTTGTATACCTAAGTGTAATTATATGGTATATAGTGATCTGTATTTGTATTTTTTGTACGAAGCTTGTTAAGTAGATATAGAATTAAAGGCATAGGGTGTATTTATGTGTTAATGAGAGTTTTGTTCCATTGCTATTTGTATGGTGTATACTATACGTTTTAATTTAACTGGCAAAACTATTGAGTCATCTTATTATAATTGTATATGGAAAGTGTGTGAGATGTGTCTATATAGATAATTGCGTTTAATACATAAATACATAGACATTTATTACAGTTGGTATGTTATAGGGTACACTATGGTAATTGGAATAATGTATGTAGACGTATTCAATTATTATCTTACTGTATTATCAGTAGGTACTTGTCTATATCAACATACATTCAGGTTATTAGGTGATACGTATTTTTAACAAAGAATTAGGTAGCACTTCATTGAAAATTATATTAAACAGGATGAGTCACTCGATGCAGAAAATATTGAGCAATACTTACTACTAGAATAGAAAATAATCGCCTTAAAGTTAAAAGAGTTATGATACAGTACATAAAAAATTTATAACGATCAATCCTACTTGTACAGACATTATAAGAATATAAAGCGTAATTTGAGAACGTTCTTTTCTTATCTGAAAGTCTAGAACCTAAAGAGAGGTAATAAATAATGCAAGGGTATTTTTCCTGGAACATGTGTAGGTATTGCATACAGTAAAAGATTTTGTGTTCGTTTATGTGTTTATCTGTACGTTGTAAATGAGACAAGTGTTCAATGACGGTTGACGAACTTTGGCTGTCATCCATACATTAAATCGTAAGACTTCCCGTCTATTTCGTTTAACTTGACATTTCTGGATAAGAAATGCATGTATCGCTACATAAATGAATAAATTTGGGTTCAAATGTGACGTACCTTCTTTTTTGTGCGTTGTGAACGACATGAGGAATGATGACAGAGTCGAACTCAACTTTCTTTCTTGTGTCATGTTGAAATAAATAAAATTCGAGACTAATCTCACAATAACGATCTTGATACCCTTAAAAAAACTTTTTAACACAAATATTTTCCTTTACAAATGGAAATACACAGATGTTAGTGTTGAAAGGAGACGGTTTCAGTCTGTCCAGCAACAAATTGTCTGTATAATATTACAAAAGCGTCACTTTAGACTTTCAAGACGTATGGACGTTTGGATAATAAAACTACATGTTACTTCTGGACGAGCAGTACAGTTGGAAATGGCGGTTGCGGCTGTTATTTCCCCAACTTTCCATAACTTAAGTAAACTGCCTTTTTGATGATGATGATATCTCGACTTTCAGATAACAACTCTACTCTTGCACACTCTTTTTATTGGGAACAGTCAAGATAAAAAAGTTTGCAGTAACTAAAAGGCTTTATTTTTCTGGACTGCACTACTGGAGGCGCTAGAATGACTCAGCTCCTATAAGAATGCGATTGTGATATGATGCGATTGACGGACTAACGCAAGAAATCACCATTCCATGCATTAAAAGCTCCCTCAACACACACACACACTATACAGCTCCTACCGCTGTTTTTGCACAGCCATGCACGCTAACTAAATAGGTAAAAATCTTTTGTAAACTATCTCTCACTATATAACACACGATAATATTACAGAATAGACGAAAAGATTATAATGGATAAAAAACAGAACCATAGCACAATACAAAATAATGCTCAATAATGTATTATATTATAGAATACAGAAGAGTGAACACTTGTTGTGTGTTGTGTGTGAATACAATGCAGAACAGACTTGAAAGAGACAGATTCAACTCATATAGACTCACAACACAACCACGTAAAGTAATTACATCCCCACTTTGTACGTATGAACTACGTAAATGCCTAGTTAAAAAAATTTTGGGTTAGAAATCTCAATTCGTAGTGTACTAGCACTAGCAGAGCTAGTTAAAGTAATCAAGACAATTTCAGTCAAGTCAATGATTCTCTCTCTCTCCACATTTGAAGCTGCATGGTGTACAAAATCTAGTACCTTCATCATTAACGTCATCGTCATCATACAAAATTCACTTGACATGGTTTGCCTTTACCTATCTATCTCTTACCAATATTTGTACAATAGTCGGCTCGACATCATCAACTACATGTGTCTATAGTGTGAGTGTATAATATTACATTACAATTTAAAACGAACACGTATATGCATATAGCAGCACCCTATGGTAGTTGAAATCTTATACAGATACTAGATACGTAGTACACGATATAAAACACAATCATCGTGTAGTAGTACAATAAGATACACACATTACAGTAGTATACACCTTGTGGCACCTTAAAAAAAATCTCCCATGTATGTATTAAAGCAAATTAAGGTATCCCTGCGACTCAGGTAACCCTAAACAAAACCAGAATGAAATAATTTACTCTGTTTTGCTTAAATAATAATTTACTACGAACCAACAGGCCAACAGCAATGCAATACAAACAAATACTAGTTCAATACCTACTGCAGTAGTGTAGAATCTGTACAAACACATATTTTCCTAAACACACCTGTCTTTTCTATGAAAACCTTACACACTACTATGTTATCCTTTTACTTAGGTATGTGTGTCCGTTCATATATATGTAAAATACAATATTGCGTGTTCCTACGTATTCTCCTCTACAGTGGAGAATTACAGAAGAATATTGCAAGATTTTTAAGGCAAGGCTTTATAGCAGGAGCAGTTGAGAGTTTAGTTGATTTTGGCTGAGAAATTACTCCATAATATGCACATATCTTTGTGTGTACGTCAGGACAGGCCAACTAGACCAGACTCTGTACGCTATCTATTTAGTAGTGTGTAATACCATATGTATTATGGGGAAATACCATAGTAAACACACATGTTATGTTAAATGCAAGTGTAGAAAACATACGAGTGAGTGATGCCAAGTAAATGTGAGTGCATGCTGCAAAATGCTTCTTTGCAATGATAAACCTCATAAAAAGTTAATGATTCAGTAATTTACTACTATTCAGCAGCGCAGTCAAGTGCTTTAGATAATATGCTGGTAATGTAGTAGTGGTGGTAGTGAAGGTAACTTGTATATTATATATACTATAGTCTTTTAGAAGAAGAGTTTATAATGTGTGCATATATAGTGGTATGTATATAGAGTAACACTGTATTGTAAAATGGGAATGGTAAATAAATATGGTGTGTCTAACCCAATCCTGTGTGTTATTGCACATTTTTGAATGAATGTAAATGTAAGGCAAAGTGAAGGTATTCAAATTGCATGGATATTATACACAGATGACTAAATACCTACGTAAAGAACAAGAACAGAGGTCTTGGCTCGGCTTTACGTTATTGCTTCATTCATCTCTGCGTAAAACACAAAGCAGAAATATTTTATATATGCAAGTCGTTTTTGTAGCTGCCAAAGCCGTTAAAACCAAACTGTCGTGCATTTATGTGGTAGTGAACTGTTTTACGGCTATTGATATACTTTTCATAGTACTGAGGAATTTGTATGAGGAGGAAAGCATTTTTACTATACAAGTTACAGTAATATATATGTGCATCTACCTACTAATCGTTGTTACCTTGTAAAAAGATGTCTGCATCGTTTTGTAAAAAAATGCAATTGGAAAATACTTAACGTGAATGAACATTAAGATGGAATTTGTGGGTATATTGGTAAGTAAGGTGGTATAATAAATGAGATCCGTGATGGGAATGCTACATAAAAGACACATTTACTTTTTCCTTGACTTTGTCCGTCAAAAAGAATAAAATTGGATGGGTATGACTAGTCCATTTGCATTATCAATTTTAAATACTCTTGACTTTAACTTGAAGACACTAAAAGGGCAATCTCACATGGAAACTTATCAGATATAAAGTGTTTTTTAGTTTTACGCATGTATAAAGTGTGGTTGGGTATGTACTAGGTTTAATACTACACGAATTTGTATAGGTATGATGGAAAGAGCTGATTCATTGACTTCTGTAGTACCTAATAAAATAGTACATAAAGATTATTCAGGTAAACTACCTTGGAAGACATGGAATTTACTAGGACAGAGAAAAATAATGATAATGATTCAGGATTAGCCATATTCAGAAGTACAAACACAAATAATTATGTGGTACATATATAATTACGTTAGTAAAGACACAGAAGTGCTATGGAGCATTAGGAAAATTAATAATCTCAAAGATATTTTCTACTATAAAACAGGACAAGCCACTTTTAAGACTTCCATATATAAAAGAAATGCAAATGTGTACCTGTCTGTGTATTACAGATATTTTTTTCAAAGAAACTGTGCAAATACACACAGTAAAAGTAACGTAATAATTCAATATAAAATATTACGGTGTTATTTTATAAAGCTGTCTGTATAAGTCAATATATTATATTACTATATGAGTCTGATATATACAAACAAACAACACTTATTGAGTTATTACTTTTCTACGTAGCACCGGTAATATATACATTAGTAATAAATAAGACAGGGACGATAGTGAGTCACCTCACGTAATCGTTACTGATTACTACTGGTAATCGTAAAAAAGTAATTTATTTTGTCTGCAGATAGAGGATTATTACTAGAAGTACATTAGATAGAGATGTGAAGAAAAAATTATGTTCACCTTACGATCACAAGGTGATCTTATGGAATTTACGTAATCAAAGTTCAAACATTCGTATTTCCCAAATCTATTTACAAAATACAGATTAAAATGTGATGGCTGAGTGTTAGTAGTAAAGGAATGGGAAAGACAATAAAACAGTTGATTTGCTTTAAACGAACTGTGTGAAAAAGTTTCCCCACTCTATATGAATGCACTTTGACTGACGCACACTTGCTCTCCGCGTGTTTCAGCCATAATTTCTATATTAACGGTCTTTGCTACATAAAAGTCAAGTCGTTTTCATTTTATGTGATAGATAGTAAAAATTACCAGTGTCAAAATTTAATGTATTGAATTGCTAATGCAGACACATAAGGAAAATACAAAAACAAGTGTCCAATAATGCGTTCCGTTGATATTAATTTTTTACATTCGTGCAATTTAATTAAACGAATAATTAGATATTATCTCCCCCACATCCACTCCCAATCTTCAATTCAACTATACAAAATATCCTGAAAAATCTCAAAGCATTAGGCGGGTCGAATAGATTAGTAGGAATATTTTACTTGTTGGATTGTTGGAGCATAGCGTTACGAAAAGGACAAACAATTAGCTGAATTTATTATTTATGCATATTCATTATTATTATTAGATCTTCAAAATGGTTGCATTAAACTTTTCTTAAAAGACAGATACTACATCAAGTAACAGTTCTTACACATTGAAGAACTGTGTATAAAAATTTATAATTCATAATCAGATCTTCAGAACGGTTGTATTAAACTTTTCTTAAAATACAGATACTACATCAGGTAACAGTTCTTACACATTAAAGAACTGTGTATAAAAATTTGCAATTTAAAAGAGTTTGTACGTTAAAACACAAAACAACTTATTATCGGATTGGGAATTACTGGGTTAAGAGCAACAAAGACATTTGTTTGTTTTATCAATGGAAATGCCGTTTTCCTTTCTAACTAATCTATAGTACTAGTTACTTATTTGCAATCTCTATTTATGTTTACCTACTCTGCTCGTCTCCAATTAAGTAATATCCTTGGCATGAGCTAGATGTTTGTTTGTAGTCTGATTACTAAAGATACTTCTTCTACGTGACAGTCTTTGAATCTTATTTACGTAGTAGTATGTACCGCTTGCTCTTCCTGTAAATATTTAGATAGTGCATTGTACAAAGTCATTAATTATTCTACAGTTAGTAAGGCACACGCGGTATTTTATCTAATACCATACTATACTTGCCTGTAAATAAAGAAGAGATATACCCATTTTCGCATTCATTCGCACTACTTACACAGTTTCATTATCCAACTAATACAAGAAGGGAGGAAACATTCATTGTGTTTACATTTTTGCAATAAATTAAAAGTTTAATTAATTGCGACGTGCATTTCTACGCAAAGCTAATCAAGCTCGTAAAAGAATACAAAAGATGACAACATTATGTAAATCCTTATATTAATTACTTTACAGATAATGCAAACATAAACAAACATTGTGTATACTTCCAGGAGTATACTACTTAGAACATTGTAACTGTGCAAGTTCTTTCTCAAACAAGTTTCTTGATTAAAAATACAAGCTTCTTTTTCTACCATGCCTTAATTAGTTAATTCCCAAGTCAAGAACACAGCGCAAGTTGTGTAAATATACTAACTGATAATATCTTCCTTGAAAAAACATCATTATTATGGAAACATTTAATTCTCTGATGCATTACACTACACTATGTACATATTTCATGCATAGAGTTGGTAAATGCCTGCAATCTGCCTGTAAATCTGTTGACGCTTCATATATCAAAATATAGACAATATACTTTAAAACTCCTACGCTGAAAAATTGTGAGTGAGTAAAACATTTCAACTTGGCATTCATTTCCAGCCCAGCCCATTCAACTCACACAGAGTCAAACCACATAATTACAAGGGTAATGACAAGCACAAAAACATGGTCCCATTGTCATCCCTAAATTGTAGTCAAACCACAACAGTCAACCAAAGTTGGATGTACCCACGTTATACATAATTCTATATAAAGAAACTATATAAGATGAGCTTGTTTCAATTCATCCTATATATACAGACTATAGTATTATGCTTTACTAATTTAGACAAGTACATAGATCATGTAAGTCATTTAATTAATAATCTAAACGATCTCGCCAAAATGAAAGCCACTTCTGCTCTATGGAGCCAATAACCAAAACAAAAATCAAAAACCACACAAAATTCAAATCCAACCACTTCCTTTAAATCTCAAGATTAATTTTCTTTTGTTTTTGTTTACAGATGCAATATTTTCTAGAACTGAAGCCTGAAGACACAATAAATTGTACATTGGGTTCGTGTACATTTAAAATGACAGTGACACTACTATGGCTGTGTAATGATAAATGACATTTTTCTATTTTAATTTTAAAGCGATACTATTTGTGTAGAGATAACAATGGGATGTGTTAATACTTTTTTCGTTACAGAAGGATTTAGTAAGTTTTTTTAAAGCTTGCGTAATTAACCATCAGATTTTCCATGTTTCCTTTATAGTAAATGTCTTCATAAAGAATGAGATTCGCTATAGTTGCTTTTTTGGTTAGTTTTTCATGCATAGAAGCTCACGTTGATTTAACAACAGATATTGTTGTACCTAATGTGTAAATACACGAAGAAATGATGTGACTGTCCTCGTACACAGGAGTATGGGTATTCTATTTTTTCTTTTGGAAAATCCTAGTCATTCCTTCCACACATTATATTGCATTACATTATACAATCACGGATTCTTCTCCAGAGAGCATTGCTAAAAGATAATAATACTATAACACTCTCATTAGCACGCATTCGAAGAAGAATCAACCCTGGATGCACAAGTAAACTTCTACAAGTATAAAATTCTATTAAACGAGTGGCAAAATCAACGAAAATATAAATACTCACAATTTATACCCTTGAAACGAACTTTGAAAGGCAAGGCAAAGTCCTTTTCAAAGTATACTAACAACTATACACTACTAAACCACAAGAAAGGTTTATTTTCATTTGCTCTTTGTATGAATTCAAGAATTCCCTTGTCTGGTGCCTAGTTAGTTGGTGTTTATGTAAAAATGTTGTATACACACTATATATCTGTTGCAATGTGATTGTGAATAGAACTAGAATGGAGTTAGGCATTTAAATGAAGATGAGCTACTATACAGCATGGCAACATCATCATCATCATATAATGAGATTCTCTTTTCTTTTCTGTATATGCACAAAAAGCATTCAATGACTATAGTAGTAGTATGGGAAGAAAAGTATAGAAAATCTGTTTTTGTTTTTGTCGTGTTGTAAAAAGGCAAAGGCAAGTGGATGATTGTCAGAGTAAAGTAAAACCATACTACGTTGATTGATGCACACAGTAAAAGTAAAATTGATAAATAAACAGACAAGTCATACACGCAGAAGAAGTCGTAAGTATAAAACAAAGCTACCGAGTTACGAATTTCCCTTGTTCACGTAAGACTTAACACTTTTAAAAGTCTAGACCATATTAAATGAACAGATAAGTCGTTTAGAATGATATTAAGATGTACATATACAGAATTCAATTGCCAGGTTATAATCTCATCACGAGAGGGCAAAGGTAAAAGTCGAGAGTACATCAGAGCGTAGTAAAATTGTGTATTCTTAAAGAGCTGTGTAAAAAGTGAAATGATGAAACTCTAACAAGTGTCTACGTAACACAGATATAAAACCAAGGAAAAATTACGTCAAATTTAACGTACTGATGCCAAGTTGATGAAAAATAACGTAAAGTACTTATCACACTCCATTTCAGCTCAGTGTCTCTCTCTACACGCTATACACTATAAGAAAATCGAGAAAAACTATAAGATAATGTTAAAATAAGTACTACCAGTAAAATATTATCAGTTAAAATTTATATAACTATCTAACTACAAGTTACCAGATCCATTTTAATTTTATTACACTATACTTGAACAGGTAACGAGTGCATGTGTTTTATTTTATTGTAGGTACAGTACAGGAGTAATAATATTAATAGCATAGAATATTTTCTTCAAAGATACTTTTATACAGTGCACAGTAAGTAATGATCTTGGCTAGTGGGTTTTGTTTGTGAAATACATGTAATTTTAAATCCAAGGTGTATATATGGGTTGTAGTGTGCTGTGAATAGTAAATCAGAATATAAAAGACTCGAGACAAATGCAAGTTCACGGTGACAATAAAAACGCAGCGTTTCATCTCACATAATAATATATTACAGCGACACGCTGCAACACACTTTACAGTACACAAACAACCAAAACAGAAAATATAAACGGATTTTCTATACTAATGCTCATATAAAGTCTCAAGATGAGAATCAACGTTTAAACTTAAAGCATATTGTAGAACTGCATGGGATTCGAACACATTTTGCCTATATGTATGTTGTCACAAGGAGGGAACGAATTGTATATACTGAATTGTTTGTTACATTAAGTTTATATGTAGCAAAAGACATTATTTATAGAATAAAGGTATCTGTAATGTACTAGTAATGCATATAGCATTTTAATATATTTAGCTTTTTTCTTGCTATATACATATGTAACAAAATATATACTTAGGAGTCTTTATAGAAGATATTTGATAGTAAATAATATGTAGGTAGTATATAGTATTCTTTATATTGTTGCCTTTTGGTACCTTTTTACACTTGAATATAACACACAGAATCACATCGTAGAAAAAAGTGTCCGTGACTTTGTATCGCTTCACTGATTTCCAAGTCTGCCTGCCATAAAGCATCACATCCCATTGGCTTTGATAGGGTTTCGTATATCATAATCATTTCTTGCATGAGTTTGTGCCTCATACCGAAACGGAAGAAGCCACAGTAAATCAAGGGATGTTCATTACACATAAAGGCAAAGAAAATTTTCAATGTGGTTTGGTTTTCTTCTATTTTAACGCGATCCTTAGAAATACGAGAATTGTTAAAGGAAGAAGAATCAACCTAAAAATATTGCGGTTGTAACAGACTTCATTGATACAATATTTGTATAATTTGTGTATTAATTTCAATGAGGATGGTTAAAAAAATTCTAAAATCTATTTATCAACTATGCCGTGTGGTATTTACTCTGCTATCATTTTAATTGCTTACTTAATTTGGGTTAGGTATTTTATTACATTGTACATTGATTGTAAACGTTCAGCAGTTGGCTAATATGAAATAATTATCAGATTTCACTTTTTAATGGATTGTATAGGTGCAAATGACTTTATAAAAATTGTCACGAAAATTACTTTTATTTAATCACAACCAATGAACTTCATATAACTAGTAAATATTAAATTTTGTTATGAAGATGTTACTTTCAATGTTAATATCTACATTTTTTAATTCCTTCATAACAATACACAATCCGAGCATCACATGTAATAGCACGTAAATTAGGAACGGTAAACATTTCTATTAAGCATGTCATATGTCATCTTCTACCTGTTAATCTTTCTCTCGTAATATATTTAATCTTGAGAGTAAGCTAAAAACAATAAGTCATTCAAAACGCTCAACAAATTCAAATCAAGATTCTGTTTGTGACAACAGAAAGGAGAGAGTCATGTCGTTTGTGTTGAAACTTTTCCTGTTACTTACATTAGCCGTCCAAAGATCTTTAACACGCGTTGACAAAACAACAGCATGTTTCGCAACATACATGCTTGTAGTTTCTTTCTTACGTATAACTGCCCATCTCTTTTTTTATCAGAGCAACAATACAATACAAATATTTAGTAGATTCCAATTGTAATAAAATATTCATTCATTGACAATGTACATTTAGATATTGTTGTTGTAGGTGGCACTCCTCCCTTGATTCTTCCTCCAATTTCAACACTTAGTCATTCTCATTATGTTCGTTAATTGCAATTATTTTGTACAAAGCGTGTAAAATACAATGTAAGACTTATTTGCAAAAATATATGTCCAACCAACACGAGAACTGTCACATACTTGAAAACTTTTGAATCAATATGCCTACGAATTTATATTCTACTGTTGAATTTTATTCAGCTAGAGAACTAATTAGGTAAATAGTTGCAATCGTGTGTAATTGAAACACAGACAACCATAGATAGGTCCTAAATGCGGTATAGAGAGTAGACATTCATTTATTGAAGTTATACCTACTAGTACACTTGAAGTGTACCTATATAAATCTTCAGTAGATGAGGGATTATGAAAATGTGTAGAAAAGATTGATTGGCAGCTGTGTACTAAGTAAGTACTTTCAGAGCAGACTTGACCAACTGTACTGCACGTCAGTGTAAATACCTATAAATTATGATCTACCTACTTACTACATACACAAAGGTAGAAAAAGATGCTTTCAGTCAGTGAAGAGTGAGTGTTCTTATATTTCATTCACGAAGAAAAAATTCTTAGTGTGCACCATGCCAGAAAACTGACAGGTATACAGACAGTAAGAGTAGTAGGAGTACCAGGTAGGTAGGTACTTACTGAAAACATCTTCTATAAAAATATACGTAGGTAGTTAGCTACACCTACATAGTATTTCGGTGCACTCTCTCAGGCACAGGTGAGAAGATTGTTAATGAGTTTAAAAATGAAGACGTACGAATGCAATAAGCCAACAAGTGAAAGACATTTGAAATGAAAGCGTCTCGACTCGACCAGAGTAGAAATGTACCTTTTCCTTGAACGATTCCTATAAGCACATTGTCAATTAAGACAGATACAATTCTATTATATACTGGCAATAAAGTAATTTAACTTTCAATGCGAAAAGAAGTGTAAAAAATACCGCTAACTATCTATAAGACCTTTAACGTGAGTATAATGCTATAAAGTATACAAAGTATATTTTAGACCTGTCTATTACCAAGACCATTAGTGTCTAGACATATAAAGAACTAATTCTTTATTATAGCACCACACTTCACCCACTGGTACAATTACAAGTACAACTATACATATACACAGCATCAAAATATTTCACTTGAGTTAACATTTTTAATGGCTACAGTACATATACTGTCCAAGTTGATGAAATTGTAAATATTGTACATAGAAGTACACTAAGGAAATGAGAAAAATAACACTCATTAAAACGATCGTGTATAGAATGCACTCGAGATTTCCGCGAAATTCCTATACTATTTAATTATGCAAAGATTTGCTGACTTTTCCTATTGCCATGAATGGAATATAGTACTGGCCATTGGAGGAGAGTTTAAGAAGATGTGTAGAACTGTATATACATTTATAGTAGTAAAGTACATTCAGTCAAGTGTAGTGGCCGTTGTACACATGACGTGACGTGAAGTGGTTCGGATTGGATTTTTAATTCAGTAATGTTAAAAGTGTAGCTCGTGTAATATTATAACTCTCAGTTCAGTGTCAGTCTACTTAGCGAGAACAAAAAAGAAAATGTATGTGAGAGTGTAAAGAGAAAGACGACCGCACGGGGTGGTCTAGTTATTCCTTTCTTTCCTTCCCACTTCACTTCATTCATGTCTATTACAGTCCAGCCCTCCATTCTTTGTCTGCTCTCTCAGTCAAATAAATGCTACAAACCTCAGTCTAGTACAATTTTGCACAAACCTAACATTACTACTACTACTTGACTCACTCTACTACAAATACTAATTGTGAGCAAACCCTAAAACCAAACAAAGAGGAAATGAAATGAATTTCTGCAACTTCAATTTCCATTGCAGAAATCTTAGCTAGTGATCTGAAAGATAACGACAAGAGAAATGCCCAAATAAATACACAGAGCACTAAAAATGTACATAAATCTCAACTTTTTGAGTATAAGTGCAAAGTACACAGTTGTAAAAAATAATTCATTCATGCTTTGTGTATTCTACTTAAGTATGTGCTGGTGTTGAGTTAATAATATATTTGCTTGTTAGTAGTATAGTAGAAGAAACCGTACCGCCGGTCGTACCGACACGGTAGGATTGTTTATAGATCGTTATACATACATTACAAAAGTATTTCTGTGTGTGCATACAAAAAGTCAGTGCGTAAAGTCAATCAGAGTTGAATGAGAGAGTTTAAATGGCAAGGCTGTGTGAGACTACATCAATTCAGGTCACTCTCCGAGGATTTCCTCATTTAATTTTATTAGCAACTCACGCTATAGCACATCTCCATCTTGAATTAATGACATTATTACCTACACGTGGCTTTAATCACATATACTCTATTCACCTTTACGTTATTTACGTTGGTCGAGGTAGTTAATGTCTTACAAGCTTTCGTCTCTCTCTCTCGTAATAAATTTGCGTTGTAAATTTCCTTTAATACTTCTGTGATTTCATTGGATAATTTAATTTTATGCTACCACACCACATCATTTTGTATGCAACGAACAATGCAATGCCTATAGAACGACTATATATACAATGTCTGTAGTTTCAGGCATATACCACCAAATAAACATTTAAAGTATTTCAGTCTGATGTGTATAGAGATAAGGAGGATATATTTATGAGAGTGATATATTTACAAAGCATGATGGGAGAAAAGTAGGTGTGTAGGTGTATAGGTATTGTATTAATTTTATTGTTATTGGTTTGTAGGTTTTGTTTGTGTACACGATACTTTAACGAAATAAGTGTGTATAATACACTGGGATTGTTATTATTGCGGTGTTGCTGAAAGTAGTTGAAAATAAAAATAAATATGTAGGTAGTAGAGATACCAATAGACAATTTACCGTTTGAAGCCCCAAGCAGCTTCCTATTGTGCTGCCATTGTGACAATGCTACCATATACCAACATTACTTAGGTGACTTATCGACTCGTTAATTTTCTTCTTAATAAATGTCCTCTGCCTCCTTCTTATTCAATTGATGATGACTACCTACTTGTTAGTTGAAGTTCAGATAATATCTCCACAGCCCTTATGTATATAGAGAATATAAAATATCATTATCATATAATAGTTTCCAAATTGAATTTGACAATCGTTGCGTGTATTTAATAGAATTTAAGTACGGGACTCAACACTTAGCCCACCCTGTTATGTGTAAATACTATGAGAATAGAATTCTTGTACTTGACAGGCATTCAGCAACGTAACGTGACGTTTACAGTTCCGTGATAACAATATGCTATAAATAACTTTTCACTTTGTGTCGCCGTCTCTCCTACAAATCTATGTTGGGTGACTTTACTCAAACCTTCATCAATCAATCTATGGAAATTTTAAACAAAGTGAAATTTTCAATTTGCTGGGCAATTTTACAAAAGCTATCTGTATTGGTGGCACTTCACCTGTAAACGTTGATACGTTAATAAGTATTCAATTACAACTGACCCCATTAGTAGGCAGCGTATAATTAATTATTCTCAGAGAATTCTAAAAAATATTAAATTCATTTAGAAGTTAGAACAAACACGAAATCAATTACTCCACCTCCACCTACAAAGACGTGTGTATGAAGTAAATTTTGTAAAGTAATCGTGCTAATCGTTAATGCTAATTTACTACTCACATATGAGTCGTGTCATGATACTGTCATGACGGAATACATCAAATCTCATGTCAGAAATGCCAGTTCGATAATAGCCTTGCCGGTCGAGTTAAGGTAAACTTGATGCTGATTGCTGTGCTGACACAGCTTTGACAGAATGTTTACTTTCCTCTGTGTAACATCGTGTTTGGTCGATCAAGCAAAGTTGAAAAATATAACAAACTTCTTTAGAGAGATAATATAATGTGTGTTTATACCATATCATAATATTATATTCAGACGAGTAGTTGGTATAAGTTGGTACAGTATGGTTTGTTACTACTTACTTGTTAGTGCAAACTGTGTAAACACATGTGAAGGTAATATTATTGATTGATATGGTCAATCAATGTGTACTACACCACCTTAATAGGTAATTCCCATTTGATGAACATCTCTCAACAAGCAATCAAAATCTTTATTCCTGTTTTCACCCTAAACACTTTCCTAAGTAGGTGCCCTACACTTTTTACATATAAATGTTAACTCTCCTGTGTGTGTGGATTTTATGTGTGCGTATAAAAGTTTTTAGAGAGTGAGATGTAAAAAAACCCAATATTTCGTGAAAACTCATCTGCTGATAATTTTTTGCAATACAAAAACATTCGTCCATACGGAGTATCTACATAGATACCAAGTTTATAGTTATTATGTTTGTACGAAATAATTAATAGTGAGCATACAGGTAATCGATAGCAAAGATGAGAAAATGATTGAGTGTTATTGTATGTACCTGTGTTGTTTTTTGCATGAGGATGATGGATATCCACAGTTTACTTACTTATGGTTAGACGAACATTAAAGTGAATGTAGTAAATACATTGTAGTAAGCAGGAGAAACGCATTTGTAATTCATTGATTCTCGTATTATTATATCTCATGTATTATTAAGGGTGTACTCCTAGAAGAACAGGCAAAAAGTTGGCTCAATTTTACTTTACTGACCAAACGCGGGTGACCACTTTAATTTGACACCTGTCTAGCACACTTTACAATGAAACGCCAACATGTGCATATTTAACATGTATATACATTGCACATACATCATGTTGTACTTACCTCATTTTGATTTGTGTTTATTTTATTTATTTCATGTTAGTATTCTTTGCTATAGTAGTATTGGAATATTATAGGTTTTAGTTTGCACAATCGACGTTTGCTTAAGTACTCAACCGACTAATGACTAGTTTCATATCTGCTTCGTAAACTTAATGGACCTATCGATTACTTACACTTTCTTAATTCCTTGTAGTGACATGTATGCCACAGAATGCAAAAACTAAACAGAACACACACACAAACCTACAATTGTAGTAATCTTTGTCTGCGTATAAAATAAATTACGTTTTACTTACATACCTTCGGTATCTATCGTCATTAGCACTTTTAGTATACAGGTACAGTTAGTTGTGTCCATGTTGTAAATGTAGGATGAACGTTTATGTCTACAGAATGTGCATAAGCTTCTTATACTACAAGAAAATCTGGAATACCTATGTACTGCTGAATAATTCATTCGAAGTAGCCAGACTAGAAGACAGACACACTTTTTTACACCTATCTTCGTTGTCTCATTCATATATGTTGCAAATAAATTACAAGTGAAATTCTTTAATGTAAATGTCAAATGTCAAAACAATTTTACTGTATTAGGACCGTGCACTGTATACCCTACTTCATTTCACTTTACGATTTGTGCGTAAAAATTGTGAAAACAAAATTTATACTCTGTAACACCAGTTTTGGAATTTTGCAAAAATTCTATGTACAAGCCTGGCTGTAATAAACGCCAAGAATGTCATTTTACTTGAAAGAAAAGAAAACGTATACTACATTTGTCAGGTGTGATATCCATAGGTTCAGATTTGATCTTAGATTGTGTGATATAAATTCAAAAGCATGATTAATATGAATTTGAAACAATTGTTTGATTATTTGAGCAATATTATTAGATTACCATTGCAAAATGCAACCTATTTATATTTATTACTAAATTTTGACTTGTCATTTGATTTAAGAATGAGAGAATGCAGCAGACAACAAAAGACGGTGTGTTGCAACGTGCAAGTGTATTATTTGTGATTTGTATATAAACCAATATTTGAATAAATGCCCTAGCTTTCGAATCGTCAATGTCATCATAGTCAATATATGGTCACATCCCTATCAAATCGTATCAGTCGAAAGAGAACACAAAGGAACAATATATACGTGATTGATCAAACTGATAGTAAATACCCATATACATATTTACACATTATTGCACTCACATACACATTCACATATTCATACATTCACCTAAATACAAAGAGCATCAATGCATCAAAGGGTAAATAAATACGAACATCATATGAATAATCGTCGCAATTACAATCGCAATAGTGCAATAATAATAAACACTTCTATTTATAGACTAATTCAGCAATGATCCATTCTGATTCATTCGATTCCACGGTGAAGATAATAAAAATGTACAAATACAGCAAGTGCGCATCACAATGATTTATAAACTCAATTCCAAATTAAATGAGACAACCCACAGACATTCGTACTACTATTTTACTTTGAAATATCTTACAACAATCAATTACTTATCAGAATACTTTTTAACCATAGAAGAGAATCTCTCGCCTCGTCTTCTAATTACCAGAGTAGACAACTCGCGTATAAAAAATATAATACAATCATCACAACACAGCACCTTCTCTAAGTATTCTATCGCTTACTTTGTCCTGTCAAAATGATTTTCCTTCTTAAAGTTACTGCTGTATTTATTTGTACATGTAAGACAAGACAAGACAAGAAGACAACACAGAATTGTCTATTCTCTTAATAAACATAATTCATACCACACACACCATATGTCTACTATTGCATTGCATTCTGCAACATATTATATCTTCATTTCATTATAAATAGAAAAGTGTAGTGTACTGTACGTGTTAAATGAAAATGAAGCTCTTTATGCATTTCGTCCGGCTTTGGTGGTTAAGGATTCATTCATAAATAAAAAATCATCTTATGGTCAGATGAAACGAAGACTTGGCTTGACATGTTACTATTTACATCAAGGCGAATGGGTTCATGGCTCACTAGTTCAATACAAACATTAATATAGAAATTTCAAACATGAAGGTCCCTTTCTCCCTACTTGGATTTCTTAAAATAGGTCTGTGCCACAGCCACAGCTACATCAACACAATATTAATACAACACACAGAAAATTCTTTGCTTTTCTCACCCCTCCCTTCTTCTTCCCATGACTTGACCTAAAGTGTAAAAGTTTACTTTAACAATCCCGAATAAATTATGGGCATAGGAAATCGTATGCAGCATAACATCATAGTATGTACACGAAGGATTATATCATCATCCCTTGTGTACACTAACAATAACATTATTAATAACCCCATGCAGTTCCCTTATATGCATATCTCTCTGTATAAACCAATACACTTATATTATTATATACAGTACTTGATAAAAATTCTCATATCTGAATAATATCTTTAGTTTGGTATAAATAATATATAAGATGATCCTTTATAGTTAAAACCCACGTAGTTCTATACAGCACTCCAACTCTACCACATGCATACAAATAGCTGTGTGTGTTTTTCATTGTACTGTGCCAGACAGCTCAAGAAAGGAAAATGATGAACGTGTGTAGCTTTGTGTACTTGAATAGCTTAGCTGTAGGTAACAACATAACACACAGAGATGAAATAATCTACACTGTATAAGTCTCTAACTCATATACAATATGCATTACATTACTATTAAAGCATCTCTATCCACATCCCATTGTTAATACCGTATTTGTTGAGATTAACATACACATCCCGCATTTTGATACATAAATAATATTCATGTATTAGTATTCATATACTTAATATAGAGATACAGATCTCTTAACGATATAATTCTGACTAATCTACTGCTGCAATTGAAAATATTATATGTTGAAGATATTATTCTTCTGGTATAATAATTATTTTAGTGTATGCAATATAAAGTGACCTGTACATTACATGAATTCAAGGTATGTAGTAAATATGAAGAATTGTTATTGCTATGTTGCCTGTATAAGTGTTGTATGTACATATAAAGGTGTCTCTGGACTCTCCCGTGTGTTTTCCTATGGAATTGCATTACATTTCTGTACACAACACCTTATTATATTATGACGATTCATAAAAATCAGAGTGAATGGACTGACTGGAGTGAACACGCAGTATTATTGTTGTTGTTGTATCTATGCTGCTGCTATACGAATTATTATACCTAAGTATAATTTGTTTGTGACGGTTTGTATATATGTACGAATACGAAATGTAAAACTACTGTTATACGAAAAAGGTAAGAGCCTGCAGTTGATTTATGGACGCATAGAGCTGCAATGAAGCAAGAGATGCAACAAAAGAATAATTTTTAAGCTTTCCCATTTAAAATGCTTCCAGACAAATTTGGTCTGATCTGCTGATCTCCTTCGTTCCGTTTTAATCAAGTCTGATCTCCTGCTTGATTAATTTATGAGCTATGTTAAGCCCAGGTGAGCCAACGTGTCTTTTTCCAAGCAACTTTTTTCTTACTTCTTTGAACTATGGAAATGTTTGTGTTATTCTTTTTGACCCTCCTTGCTATCGCACTATTTGGGCTACATTACAAATTACTACGATTGTTGTAGTATCTGTATTGTGTTTTTAGGATGCTGGGATTACTTTTATTACAGCGAATTTCGTGTTGGCGTTCCTTATACTACTAATGGTATAGTAAGTCCTGTTGGCTGATCATGATATTATGGCAGATCGAGTTATGAGGTTTTTCTTTGGTTGGCTTTGATTGCACTACTAGAGGAATTCTGAATTGATTGTGAATTACACATGCAGCTTCATTTGTGCAGCAACCTGTTGAACTGAATTAACAGATTTTATCTCATATAGTATTCTTGAACAAACTCATTCCGAAGTAGGTTGGCAACTTTAATTTCTTGTACAAGTAAATTCAAACAAAACCTTCAAGTAAAGATTTGCAGACTGAAAGAAAATATCTTACTATTGTATTAATTTTAAATAATTTAGAAAATCAGGTTCATTAAACATAATACAGCAGTTTATGTATTTTGAGATATAGAAATTGTAGCTGTGCGTGTAAAGTAAAAGCTTTATCATTGTGCTGGACAAGGACAAGGACAATATTATATCCTATTCGACTGTATATAAATAGTACAGTTTATTGTATTATTTATTTATCTTATTGTACAAGTAAACTCAAAAATTAAAGCATGAAGTATTTTTTGGTTTGTCAAGATCTACAGGCTGTTGTACATAAATAATTGATACGTGTATTAATTTACAATATCAGAAAATCAGGTTCATTAAATATAATGATGGCGTTTTTGTGTCTGTGATGTAAGGAAGTGTAGCTGTGTACAAAGCTGTATCATTTTGCTGGACAGGGACAATAATATATAAATATACTGATACAGTTTATCGAATCATATTTATATTCTTATCGTATAATTAAACTCAGAAATAAAACCTAGAAGTATTTTGGTTTGTAATGATATGATCTACAAATTGTAAGAAAATATTAGGCTACGTGTATTAATTTACAACGTTAGCTAATCAGGTTCATTAAACTTAATAAGGTTATTTTTGTGTTCTATGTAGAAAGTGTAGTACAAAGCTTTATCATTTTACTGGACAAGGACAATATTATAACGTATTTGACTGGATAATACAGTATTGTACCTATTAATTTATCTTCATGTACAGGCAAATTCAAAAATAAAAGCTTGAAGTATTTTGGTATGTAAAGATTTACAGACTGTAAGAAAATGTAATGCCACGTGTATTTATTTTTAACTTTAGAAAATCAGGTTCACTAAGCATTTAAGATTGTTACATTCTGTAGTGTAAAGAAGTGTAGCTGTGTACAAAGCTGTATAATTTTGCTGGACAAGGACAATATTATAATCTATAAATACAATATACTGATACAGTTTATCGTATCATATTTATATTCTTATTGTACAATTAAACTCAGAAATAAAACCTAGAAGGATTTTGGTATGTAAAGATTTACAGACTGTAAGAAAATATAATGCCACGTGTATTTATTTATATCCTTAGAAAATCAGGTTCATTAAACAACATAATGAGATTTTTATATTCTGTAATGTAAAACCGTAGCTGTGTACTACAATAAGCCTTGTTATTTTGCTGGACAATCTGTTCAGAAGTTTACTGTATAATATTTATATATCCCTATTGTATGCAATACAAGTATGAATTAGTAAACTGTAAGCCTAAAAAAGCTTCTTTTCTGTATATGGGATGTTATGACAAGTTTATAAACAGAAACTAAACTTGGAATGAATGAAAGTCTTATTTAAGTAAGAAAAAATAGATGCGTCAGAGTACAGTGCACTACATCAAATTTATGGCCGTATAACAACAAATTTCAGTTTTCAAGTCAGTACAGCATGAAAAAATGGTAAGAAGGATATCATGATGTAGTATGGAGTATATAATATGTTTTACGATCGAATCATGACGTGCCTTGTTGAAGATACCCAAACGATAGCTCTCTTTACAGATATAAACGTGTACATAATAATTCTGCAAACCATAAAGCACTGTTAAATGCACAAATTGTAAAAACATTTTACTTGCATTTGTTATTTATGTTTGCTTTTGCTTTAAAGGTATAATAGTACCTACATCTTACATGCACCATGCAACAAAAGGGAATTTTATGTCTGTCTGTCTCTGTGCATTATTGTTCCACATCCATGTACAAAAATAAAAATGCCACTACTACTATACACTAGAATAAATTCGCATACCAATTTACTAGAAGAATACCTGCAAGTGCAGTTTATATAGTTGATTCACAAATCAATAATGCTATTATGGTAGAGAGTCACTTTATAGATTGCACGTACAAGGTATTATAGTGTGTAAGTGTGTGTGCTTTAAGTATATAGAAATCTTCAGGTAAAAGAAATGTTTTAGACGAGTAATAGTAACAAAATACGTACAAATAGTTACTAATAGTAAAAAGTAAATTGTGAGTGCAGATTTACTAATGTGTGTGTGCATGTGTATACTATAAGCAAAGATATAGTATATAGTATAGCATTGGGGAATTACTGCAAATATTCAGAGTGGAAAAATGTTTTATTTTCAGAACTTTTGGAGTGGAAATAGATTTATTTTTAATATCTTTGTGCATCAGTCACAATCAACGAAACGTGAGTCGAGAACACAGTTGCGGCTACCCATACTGTGTAATTTCTACAGAGCATCTGCTCTTATGAGACCATTAGTCTAAATTATAATATTGAAATGAACTGCCACACACAGAGACGTTCAATATAGTATATTGTACAGTGTACACCCACACACACACACACACTAAAATGCTCCACTGAACAAATTACCTTTATAATATGCCACCACTCCAAAAACATTGCAGTAAACAATCAACCAACAAACCCTATATATATATGCACACAGATTTGCATTATCAGTACACTAAAAATTATTTTCTACTACTCTTTTTCGAAACAAAAAATAAAACTTTATGATCTGATTCTAATTGTAACACTAACAATGCATATATAGGTACTTTTATATAGAGCAAGTTTAAATGTGTATATGCATACATGTCTGGTTTATATTGCTTAACTTTTATCAACTCTGAAGCCCAGATATTCGGCTATCGATTTAAAAATGCAGTTGATACTCAATGGTACGGACTACAATGCATGTAGTTAATATTTTATAGATAAATAATTGTAGCAGTAGTAGTAGTATAGGTACTTCCTATATAAACTCCTAAGAAATGTAAACCAGAAATTCATATTTTGATTCACGAACACGAGTTGTATGATTCCTTCGTATTGATTGTAGAAAAATAATGAGGCAATAGAAGGAGTATTATATACAATAAGTTACTTCCAATAATAAATCTAAATTTCCTAATGCTGTACAATGCATATTTTTTGACGTTTGCAACTTAACCGTTTAATGACTATTACACCTTGACTAAAAGCTTTTTCCAATTTTACCTTTTGGCGAAAATAATAACTGTATCAACATCATAGCAGAAGAAACTGTTTCTTTTCTTTTCATGTTCTTATCATAATAAGATAACTTCTCAGCACTCCCTCCCCTTTTTACTATCTCTCTGTTTCAATCTCTACTACTATATCCATTATATAAAAAATATCAAACATACTATACTATAATAATAATATAAAACTTGCACAAAAAATATACCATCTTTGATTTGGATTCGGAGAATAATTGCAGGCAAAACAGAAACGAACATGAAGAACATGTTCATATTATTCTATGCACACAGATGGATTCATCTTCTTCATCTCTAATTGTTTCCTTATGAATGAGCAAGCTCTGAGTCTGCAAACTAATACGTAACGTAAAACGCAAGGCAAATCATCAGGCTGTCATTGCTTACCGTACGGTGCAACATAGCGAAAGCAAACCGTAGCACAGAACTACTACTACAGCATAATCATCATCAATATCACATTTTCCTTCTTTTATAACGAAATCTATACATCTTTCAGTAGTATTTGATTCAGAAAACACTTCATGCTACATTACATGTAATTCTAGACTAAGACCGCAACAATAGATTGTTCCATGATGATTACTATTTCAGCTCATTCATTCATTTTATCTGTTCATCTGTATTCTTCCAATGAAACTACTCGGCTTCTTCAGGGAGTGAATCTTTTACTCACCTACTATATACTCCTGTATATACAGAATACATATACTTATGTATTCATACCACAATACTTACTTCTCTGATCGATTCAAATGGTTTAAAATTCTCACGATTTTGCAACACCCACTATAGTAGGTAAAGACTCAGAGGGTTTGCTACAAATGGTACCTACAAATATAGCGAACGCTTTTGTGAGTTGAACAGTTGAACATTTATACCTACCAAGTTACACGAAAAAACACATTAATTTTGCCCCTGTACACTTTAAACTGTATTTACGTGTCAGCTGTGGCTTAATAACACGATTACAAGTTGTAAATTCATAATTACGTGCAGGGATGTGTGTAAGTAGTCGTTTGGACTACAAATGTGTATATAGTAGAAGTTAAAAGAAAGATGAGCTCGACAGGTGTGTCACATTATTTGTAAACATGACATGTAAGTACAAATGCAAGTTGCAAGAATTTAATTTAAGAGTTTCTTTTTAATTAGGTTTTATATAATTAGGTACAGGTCTTGCTCGTATTTGTCCTATATATATTTGCAACTGCGCTTTCACATGTGTGTCATCATGTGTGCAGCTACTGCTATTAATATATGTATCGAAAATGATCAATTGGGTTAGATTGAAAAGTTGCACAGGTAATTAGCATCATTGGTGTTGTAAAAGTTCATTGGAATGAACGAATTGGATGTACAGATGATGATCAATAATTTTTTGTATAGAGCTATAATATATAGGCCTAATAGCTATCTATACCTGTAATGTACATTGTAGGTACACGTAATATCGTTATTAATGTGTAGATGAGATTGCTTTGTACGGTACGTAAGAAATTGACATGTTTATCAATCTTGGAGTTTCCATTTCATTAAGAAAAACTAACTGTAGTATAAACAATGGGTGAGTTTGAGTTTGAACTCAACTGAGACTGAGATGTGGCTCAGCTCGAACTCAAACTCAGTTTCATATCAATAATAAAAAACGATGAGTTTCCTAGGTGAGTCCGATCACGTGAGTAAAATGTGAGTCGAGATCAGTATTACATGACTGCTTCATTGCATTGTTGATACATCAAGTTGACAGTGTAATATTGAAACGGGTAATAAAAACAGAAGTTGTTGGAAATAATGAGTAAAGAACATAGTAATCCTCCAGGGGAAGATGTCGAGAAGACTAATCCCTTTACACCGTTGGAAAAATCTCTTTTGCTCGAATTAATTAGTTCAAAAAAGACGATTATCGAAAGTAAGAAAACAGATTTCGGCTTCAATCAGGACAAAAGTAAAGCCTGGAAAGAAATAACTGCAAAATTTGCATCCCAAAGTGGAGTGACAAAACGAACAGAAGCCCAACTAAAAAGATTTTGGTCCAACTCCAAACTGAGAGCTAAAAAGAAAGTAAGTTATTAAAACTGACGTATTGAATTATATAATAATTATTGAAAATTATTTGAATCAACTACAAGTTAGGTAATAATTACAGGTGGCGCATTTAAAAGCTGCACGTCGCAAAACAGGGGGAGGATCTCCACCACCAGATGTTACAGCCGAAGTTAATTTAATCAACTCTATGATACCAGACCAAATGAAATCATTAGAAAATGATTATGATTGTGACGGTGATTACAACTGTAAGTAGTTTGAAACTGTGTTTGGTATAATATGTATCGTTAATGTGCATTTTTACCAATAACTTATAACCTAATAATATTGAACGTATTTTTTTCTTAGATGACTTTTTAACAACAAAGGAGCTACAAACGTCACCTGTTACTGATGAACAACAAATAGGTAAATGTAGTAATTCTCTTCAAAAATGATTGAAATAATGGTTAAACGTTGCGAGTATATTCATATATTAATTTATTATGACTCTATAGATGAATCGAGTAATACTGCAGCAATTCAAGATTCAAGTTTGCTACAAAATCATGGAAATGCCACTGGAAAGTCATCCACTATAGCAATACAAAGTATGTGGTTTTTCTAGAACCGTAATTAATGAAATCTATAGAATTGTATTATGACGGTGTAATGTCTTATTTCTAGCTACAAAAGAACCTGAAAAGAAAAGGGTACAGAAGGATGCTCGGTCTTCCATAGTTGATATGGAATACGAAGAACATCTTATCCGGATGAAGACCTTAGTTACAAAATATGACACCGCCATGATAAATAAGAAGATTGTTGAACGACAATTGTGTATGCAAGAGGAAGAACACAAATTGAAAATGGCATTGCTGGAAACCGGACAAACGCTACAAATAATACCTGTCAACCTGAATGCTGGACAATAGTCATATTACAACCTTACTATGTAATTCTGGAATAATCATCTTTATTTAAATATGGCTTCTTATGTTGTACAGTTTAACATTTCTAGACAATAGCTATAAATTATAATACAGTTTTAACTGAATTCATTCTCTACGTAAACTAAAATGTGTTTCAATCAAATTCCTTTGCACAGCTCTGCCAATTACCGTTCCTTGAGCTTCTCTGTTAACTGTAACTTCAACCGTATTGTAATTTTGCTCTTCCTCTTGAATAAGGTCATTTCGTTTCCTATTATATTTATGAAACATTATTCTAATAAATGTTACAGTTATAAATAATAAATCCTTTTATGCATAATTAAAATTCTAACCGTGTTATATTATGAAGAATGGCTGTTGCTACAATCACAATTAAGGTCGTTCCTAATTTTAAACGCATATCATTCAAGCACGGAAATCGTTTTTTCCAGCATCCAAAACATCTTTCAATTGTGTTTCTTGTCGTAAGTTGAGCCCTTTGGTATCTAGTGTTTACCGTACATATAAAATATACTTCAAGTCATTCAAATTGACATATATTCACACAATTGATTAGTCATATTTTGTTTTACCTTTTTTCAGGGCGCGTTTTCGGGTTTTCTAAAGGTGGCATAAGAAATGGCAAACAGCCGTAGCCAGTGTCACCGACGAGCATTCCAGGCAGTCTTTTTGATTCGATATCTGCATAAATTGCACTATTTTCGAAAATACGACTATCATGTGCAGATCCATACCAGCGTGATACAATATTGATAAAATTCAGCCTCGAATCACAAATTCCTTGTACGTTCACTGCGAAGTACCCTTTGCGGCATCTGAATAGCTCAGCTGATTCCCCTCCAGGAGACTTTATTTTTATCAGACAACCATCGATTGCCCCCACGATTCCTTTAATATAATTCATAATATAATTTTGAAATAATTCATTCGATTCTTTAAATAATTAAATTTTACAAAATTTTATTATTTTATTATGCGTATAAATGCGTATTGGTATGATGGCTTGAAATTTTACCTGGGAACTCTCCGATTTCATAAAATCTTTCTTTTACGGCGACAGCTTCTTGATGACTGGGGTATTGAATAAATTGGGGCCTTAATCTTGCTAACGCCTTTGAAACCCGTGAGATAATGTTTGATACTGTCGCCTGTGTCACTTTATGCAGTTCGCTTATGACAAGCTGAAATGAACCGGTTACATAAAATCGGATTGCGATTAAAGTCTGTATTATAGGGGGGATGTGACATCCGCGTTTTAATGGTGAACAAATTTCATTTTTAATTAGCTCTGTTACAAAGATAGCTGTTTCTTTGAACATATGAAATCGCAATTTGAATTCTACACTGTCATAGAACTCCACAGGGTTTTCTCTATCTCGTAATCTCAATTGCGGAATTGATCTAATCCTTCTTCTACGTTCCATTCTTTCTTCTATTCTCTGGAGCCTTGACAAATATGTCATTTTAATCTTAATTAGCAGCAATTGACAAGACACTCGATTATTATGTTTAATTTTGATAACTTTTTTGGTAAAATTGTGTCAATTGTTAGCGGGTAATAGGATAACATGGAAAATCTGCCCGTGAAAAGCAGGAGAAAGTGAGCTTGAGACAGGGGTAGACCAGACTCATGAAAAGTGAGTTATCTCACGTTGAATCTGAGTTTGAGATTTCATTAATTATACCAACTTGAACTCTGACCTTGCTCAACTCAAAATCAAACTCAACTCACTCGAACCGATCTCAAACATTTTGTTAATTATACCAATCAGTGAGATTGAGTCGTAAACTCGACTCAGATTACCGAGTTTCATCTCAGACTCATCCATTGTTTATACTACAGTAAAT